>CAMAPF010001140.1:600000-865000 GCA_945859915.1 Cuscuta epithymum
CTATTTCAGATGGTTTTTCACTAACTGTATATCTCATTACATCTAGTACTCATCTACCCTTGGCTCAGGCGTAGATTGTGAGGTTTGTCACGAGGAACTTGAACACCGTTCCAAGCTACTCATATCCTCCTAAGGTTTTTCACTAATGACATTGACTCGCCAAGAGCTACTCATGTCCTTGCCCTTTCTCACCTTCTGGATTTGATCACCAAGCCCTCCAGAATGTCTAACACTAGTCTAGAATACATGGGTATATTTTCTAAACTACCAACTAGTCTAAGCTCTATTGATTTGTATGAATCATAACTATTCTAAGAGCATTAGACGAGTGGGGTGGTGGCCTAAGTGTAGAAGGGAAATCAGTTGGCTGGATTTGAGCGTGAAGAGTGTGATTTCCTTCTATTCACTTGATTCCATTTTTTTTCCACTTAATTACCACATTTTTCCACACTGGTAATCCCACCTTCTGTATTTATAGACTTGATCATTTCATCTTCACCCTTGACTGAGAAAATGAATCTTGACCGTTGCTTGATCTACTTGCTTTATTTCACTTGACTGAGGCAACATGATTTCTTCTTGTCACGTAGTGACACAGACTAACTATCTTCAGCTCAACTTGTTTACACATTTCAATGCAAGATAAACGATATTTCATCTTTTATTTTCCTACGTAGAAACTAGTATAAAGTTGAGTGATATTTCAATGCTTCCTTACAACGATCGAACACTTGCTTTTGTAAGATAAATTTATAAGAAATTCATAATGTGATAAGAAATCTCTTATAAATTTACTTTTTAACAATTTGTTCTTTTGTCTGCAAGTTGGTCTTTTATATCAGTGTTTTGTGCTAAGAGAAGAGAGAATTGGATTTCGGATGAGTTAGCAGAAAAACCCAATTTTCAGCTGGCTGCCCAGAAAATCAGCCGACTGCTGATTTCTGGAGTTTTCCAGTTAGCTTAATTTTAACTATGAATACCAGTTAACACTTTTCGTACCCTTTCTCTTTTTTATCAAAGTAGAACAATGTAGTAGACTAGTCTAATACAGGAATAATAAAAATGGATGACATCATCAAAACTATTACATTATACATCAAAATTTAGGGGACCTAACAATATTGGTAGTAAAAGAATAATATTTTAGATAATAAAATTCAAAACTATACTTTTGTATTTTAGCCCGCGGGCTAACCCGTAACTCGGTGGGTCAACCCACTTAAACCCGCAACCCGCGTGGGTTGACCCGCGAAACCCGTAAACTAAATGGCTCAGAAATCACAAGTTGAGAACGTTCTAGTTCCCGCCTAGCAAAAGTTCCACGTAGATAGGGATTAGGAATCGTTCTTACTTGCTATTCAGCTAACAATTTGATTTTTGAAGAAATTGCCGGTTAGAAAATGGCCCTTTCTGTGATATACTGTGTTCTGCCCAGGAGGGTTCTCTTCAGCATTTACACCGGTCAAGTTAAGGTTCACTCCTTCAGAAAACTCCTTTCACCTCCGGTTCCACACCGTCCGCGCCGCCGCTATCGGTGCTATTGCCAGTTGGTCTCCACGGTTGCGTCGTCAGCGGATATTTCATCTTCTGTGAGCGACAGAGAAAGGCAAATCAGAAGCCCTAAGCTAGTAGCATTGGAATACGCTGATCTCAACCTCACCGATAAGTTCTGCGAGGTAAAAACGGTAACTAAATAGAATCAAATCTATCTATACACACGTTGAATTTTGTAACAGTTTCAAACCTTTACCCTATTTACATACTACTACTACTTTACTTTGACTGGGTTTATTTACGCAGTATAAAATATTTTATGAAAATATTACGGAGTACTATTAAAAGTATTTTATAAAATACTTTACGGGGTATTAAACTTGTTACGGGGTACAATTTAAAATTTTATAATATAATTTTTTAATAATTTTTACTATTAACTAATTAAAGACAGTGTCCGTCAAAATGGTGCGTGGGAAAATGTGAATTAAAAGTGTTAGCAACTAAATATTAAAAGAGGTACAAAAAAATTGTATGCTTTGGGTGAGCTATTAGAGTACACTTGAAATTAGCATGAATATGCTTAATTTGTGTTTGAACATGAGTTGAAGCTCTTTGCAGCAGAGAAGAGTTTGCTCATTATCTCCAGGCTTTTTAGTAAATTAAATACAATTCTCTTTTTTCCATGTAGTATGTATCTTGTAAGGAATATTTTCATGAATTTGTTGATCGCCCGGATGATTTGTTGCTAATATAAAGTGTTGCAGGAGGTGGGTCATGTCCGGATAAGGCAGCATGTTAACCCTTTGCGCTCTTCCCTCTTGGTATTCTACACTTCATCCATTGGTTTGTTCATCTGATTAAATTTTCTTTTTAGAAAATAGCACATTCAAGTTTGTTTTAGAGTTTTATGTGATTTATTCTGAAATGCATATTGTTCTGAGAAGGCTCCTTCCGAAGTGCCAAACTGGAGTGAAGTATACAGGGACTCATCGTTGCCGCTTATGGTGGATATAGGCTGTGGTAAGGGGTATAATTTACATGCCACAATGCTTGTTCTTTGTGGATTATGTCCAATGGCCCTCTTGCATGTTACTGTATTTTTCTAAGTTACAGGTATTTATTGTCATGGTCATCATTGCATAACAGTAGTAGTTCCCATTTGTTCCTTTTTCAAAATTGACAAATGTTTATTTTTTATGATAGCAATCATATTCCTATTTATCTGCTATCATACTTTTGGTGTGTAATTAGAGTCTAACAACAATTCTGTGCAGGCGGTGGCAGATTTCTGTTGTATCTTGCTAAGCAATGTCCTGATTCCAAGAATTATCTGGGATTTGAAATTCGTCCAAAAGTAAAGCAAATTTAGCCTTTTCTTCTAAACTTGTTCGTTTATTTGTGGTCTAGTGAAATCGCATTTTTATAGGCTCATTTACATGAGTAATGTTTGGGGGTGCTTTTGTCTGGCAGTTGGTTAAGCGTGCTGTGTACTGGGCAAATGAGCTAGGTCTCAAAAATATGTAAGGATTTTCAAAAGTTTGTAACTTTCCTCTTGAAAAGAAGCTATTATGCTCTAGTTGATTACATTTGATATGCAGACATTTCATGTTTGCAAATGCCACAGTTTCTTTTGAGAGAATTGTGTCTACATACCCTGGACCATTGCTGTTGGTTTCTATATTGGTGAGTCCACCCGGCCACACCTTTTGTGTTGTTAAAGATTACAGGCTTTAAATTAATTGTGGAGTACTATAGTTTAAAACTTTAAAAAGCTATTGACTCCGATCTACAGTGCCCTGATCCTTATTTCAAGAAAAAGCATCATAAGAGAAGAGTTGTGCAGAGGCCTTTGGTTCAATCCATAGCTGATCGTTTAGCACAAGGTGGACAGGTACACACTAATTTGTCTTCATAGTTGTGTATATTGAGACTTATTTGACACTATGATTTCATGCCACTAACCACTACGTAGTTAGAATCATGGTTGCTAACATCACTTGGTGTCCTGCCCTTAGAATACCCATACCGTAAAATGGAGTGTTAGCCAATACAGTTATTGGTGGGGGCTCCTAGGAGCGAGCGTCTAACTCTACCCCGATGCACTTAGTAGGTTTGTAGTCATCTCAACCCCTGGAAAGGGCCAAATTTGAAGTTTTTACTTTCCCGTAGGGTGCCTACTGCCTATGGGAAAAAAATCAGCATGGGTTGGAGAGTGTATGATGGTAGTGATGTATTCACTATGGCGCTATGCTCAATGTAGCACCCATTTGGTAGGCTTCAATATTAACTTATTTCACTTCTTTCGATGGATCGTTTGAAAATGTGGAAAAGAACTAGTGCAGGAGTTATTATTCTTTTGGTTGAGAAATTGATACCTTTACCTATCTTTAGAAATTATTCTTCTATTGAAGTATAAATTTTAAAGTGTATTTTTTACGCAATCCAGCCATTATGAGCCACAACTCAAGCAATTTTAGCAGAATGAGTCACTACCGACATTTTAAGGCCCTGTTTGGTGGGCGTAATCAGCACATTCTACTTATAAATAAGCAACTTAACGGAATTAGTAGCTTTTGATATACTTATTTGGCTGAATAGATGTTACCAAACGCTTTACATTTCTGAAAAAATTGAGCAGATTGAGCTTTTTCAGCCAAATAATATTCACCAAAAGAGCCAACGGGCTCAGGACAGTCTTTTTAGACCTTATCATTTTTAATTCAAGCCCAAGGCAGCAACTTGTCCTATCGTTTAGCATGTCACTTTATCTAATGAAGCATAAATGAAATATAATTTCAATTTTCACATTGTTAATTTTTATGTGCAGGTGTTTATACAATCTGATGTGCATGAAGTGGCTATTGACATGAAAGATTGTTTTGATGGGATGTCCAAGCTCCTTCACATAGACAGTGTTGATTCTAATGTACTATGTGACAGTAATGGATGGGTATTAAATAATCCCATGGGGATAAGGACGGAAAGGGAGATCCATGCTGAATTTGAAGGCTCCAAAGTTTACAGAAGGTTATATGTAAAAAAAGTTGAGCACTGATATTTTTCTTTCACCTAACATTGGTATGCTACATTATAGTATTTGCTCTTCAAACTGGTGTCCTCAGCTCTGTTCCTTATCGCGATATTTGGATTAGAACTTAGAAAATCTTGTCCGGCCTAACACTCCTGTTTTGTGATCTTCTTCCTTATTTTTTGAGGTGTTTGAGCCAATTTTAAGTGTGGATACTATACTACTCCGTACTTCCGTAGCTTCGAATTTCTTGTACTACTAATTATTGAAGCCAATACTGTAAAGATGATACAATAATTCTAAAAAGACGTTCTTTTTGGATATTCTTTATCCCGAGTACAATAATTCTAAAACATATTCTTTTTAGATGTTCTTGAGTGAAATTTATTTTATGGATTTGTTACTTGAGAGTATACATGGGCCGGGCCAGACTTGACCGGGCTTTTTTGGGGATAGTTGAGGCCCAGAACGGGCCCGGTTATCCACCGGCTCAAGGCCTCGGACCCGTTCCTATTTTTTTTCTTTTCTAATTAACCTCCAACCCCCCTCACCCCCAACCCCCCCCCAACCCCCCCTCAAAACACTCAGCCCAACTTGGGAAAATCAGAAAAAAAAATTGAAAAGAAAAAATGGCCCGAACCGGGCCAAGCTTGGCCGGTTCCTATTTTGCATGACCCCGGGCCCGCCCTATGTAACCCCGGGGCCGGGCCGACCCAGACCAGTCTCTGACCGGGCTACCGGGCTGGTCCGGTTCATGGGCCGGGCGGCAAAGTTTTGGTCCATGACTACTTGAGAGTTGAGAATAGCTCAAGTGGTTGATTGTGTAGGTCGGCTTCTTGGATGTTACGTACGTAGTGTATTTTTTCAATTTACCAATATATGCTTTTTAAATAGGATTAGATTTTATGATTTTATCTATTGGATTCATCGCAGAAGAGAAATAAAAACAAAAGAGATTGGTAAAAATCAAATTTATCCACGTTTGTATTTGTGATCGTAATCTGAAGCATAAGGATATATGTACATGATAATTGATAAGGATATGTGTCAAGACATTCTAATTAGAAAATATTTATGGGTTGGAGTTCAAATGAGATGACATTTTAACATATAAAATAAGAATTAATCTCAATCGTCCAAACTGTCTTAAATAGATTTATTTGAAAAGTGAATCAGATAAGTTTTATTCAAAAAGTGCATCAGATATAGTTTATTGTGCATTAGATTGACGTTAAGATTTTTTTTATTTGATCCAAATATTTAGAGATTGATAAAAAATCAAATAATGTTCATACTTTTGATTCTGTTCATTTAAAGGTAAAATTGAGATACTTTATTACTTCCGGAACCATTCCATAACTCTCTTATTCTTAGTAGCGTTTTTCATAAAATTCCCTTAATCATATATTTAAAAAGTACTACGTACTCCTTAATTAATTTATTTGACAATTTCATAAATATCTGTCCCGAAATTCTCTTAATATGGAGTACTTGTTATTCTGGTTATCACAAAATAAATTCCATTTTCTGTGACAAATGATTTGTGTTTCGTATTCCCTTTTTCTCTTTATATAACGCTCAACTATATAATTTCCATTTTTTAAAATACATACAAAGGCCCCTTTGGTAATTCTATCTTTTGGCTTATCAGGCTTATCCGTCGACTTTTTCATGAAACACGTAAATTTTGATTTCGCACGTTGAATTATGTAATAATAAGAAAAAGTAAGGTTGGAGTTACTTTTCTAGCTGTATTGACTGAAGTTATTGTAAGGGGTCATTTTAGCTATTTTTCATAAATTTTTTTTCTTTATTTTATTAAGGAAAAAATAATTAAAATACCCCAAACTTTAAAGGATCGTGAGATAAACACTCCAAACTTGCATATGTAATTTAAATATCTCAAACTTTATACAAAAAGTTATTTCAGCACCATAGTCAAGTATTATTTCTTTCAAAAATGTAAATTTATGGTGTTAATTGAATAATTTAAAATATTTTAGCATGCATGAAGACACAATTAACATTCTTAACTTCCATTGTGAAATAACTAATATTACCCCTCTAAAGTACATAATTACAATGCTTTTAATTTGTTATTTTAAATTATGCAATTAACCCAATAAAATTACATTTTTGAATAAAATAATACATGACCATGGTGCCTAATAACGTTTTATATAAAGTTTGGGGTATTTAAATTACGTTTAAGGTGTTTACCTCTCACCCCTTCAAAGTTTGGGGTATTTTAATTATTTTTCCCTTTTATTAATAAACAATATTTTAAATTTAATTTATTCAAAAATCAGCAGAATCAGCCAATTTAGCCAATTTCAGAGCCAGTTTGGTAAGCCTGTTTTTTGGCCAATATTTTCACCAAACGCGTAAATTTTGATGGGGTTCAAAGTCAAAGAAGTTAATACTAGATTGGAGGGAGTATAAACAATAAAACATAAACCAACACAGAAATCAACTACACTTGCATTATATTGTATTCCGTATTAAAAAAATGAGTTTTTTCTCGGAATAATGCTAATTAAATAAATAATTCCCGAAATACTGCTAGTTTAAAAATAATTCCCAAAATACTGTTGATTGTCTGTTGAAGTTAACCACGATTAAGGTGCAGTACAAAAGCCGCCACTTCAAGCCGCCACTTGAAGTGGCGGCTTTTGTGTAAAGAAGTTATTCCGCAACAAAAAGAAGTTATGTCGCGGACCTTGCCAGTACAGAGGGTCAGTAAGCTCAGGGGCGGCCCTAGAGGGGGTGCAAGGGAGGCGATCGCCCCAGGCCCAAAAATTGAGTAAAAAAAAGGCCCAACTTTAGTTCTTTGTAATAGGTGTGAGTAGGCTGATTTTTCAGCCTTACACTAACAATTTTTGGGGTGGAATTTGTTGAAGTTCTTCGGAATGCATTTTTTTTTGTGAAAACTTATGACCATGTTCTCTATGAAGTGTAGATTATGTAAAAAAAATGGTTCAAAGTTTAATTTAGAAGTCAGTTAAATAAATTATTTAAAAGCACTGGGTTTGTACGTATACATATTTTAGTGCATTGTTTTTCAGTAATTTATTTAACTCACTTCACGATTGAATTTTAAGCTGAAATTTCATGAGCATAATTTACACTTGATGAAAAACATTCTCTTGAAATTTCAAAAAAAAAATCCACTAGGAAGCAAACTAGTCTGATATGATTATTTGATTAGTTTATTAACTGCAGGTTTCATTCATAGTTGTTTGTTTGATTTCTTAATTGTTGATTGTTTTCTATTGAGTGTTGGTGTTATAACTTGTTGATTTTGTTAGACAAACATTTCCAATCATGATAAATTTATTAATTTAATTCATTTCAAGGTATAATAAAAAGGACTGAATCTGAATAGGATAAATAAAAACAAGGAGAAAATTATAGAAAGCGGCGCCAGGTAAAAAATTCAATGGAAAGTTTACTTGTGTAAAGAAATTAAATTATGAATGCCCCCTTCAAGACACTAGTAAAAAACAGGCTTACAGTGACACTTTCGTAGTGACACTTTTCTGACAGAATACTACCAATGACATAGAAGTGTCACTAATTTCTAACAAAAAAACATCACTGCCTAATAGTGACACTTAATGGGCCGGGTAGGCCGGTGTGTGCTTTAACATTTTTTAACTTAGCTAATTTTAACACTTGTTTTTTTCACACTTAGCTAACCTATCGTATCCCACAAAAGGAAAATTCCATCAATCCATGTATGCCTTCTTCCAGAGCCAGAGCCGCCGCACAAACTAACCCTAGCTACCTTCCTATCGATTTCCATCTAGATGAGAACTCATAGAAGAACAAAAATTTAGCTACTAAAAATAAAATGATTCAGAATGATTATAGGGTTTTTATAAGAATATTACTAAAATAAAACTTATTAACATAAATATGACTAATTGATTAAGCAGAGCGAGAGTTATCCTCTCCAAATCTTCGACTTGTCTAGGGCGTTCCTACGCCGCTAGGGTTCGGTGTGTCCGATCTCGGCGATTGGCCGAGGATCGCGAGCGAGTGGAGGCGGCGAGCGGTTGTCGTGGTTTTGCTGGATGAACGGAGGTATACGAATGGAAGATTTTGTGGCTTCATACAAGAAACTTTCGATGAACGAGCAGGAGAATGAGTTGAACTTTGATGAAGATGCAGCGGAGGACGTCGAGGAGGATGCAGGGTCGACTGGTTTTCCGGCGGTAGCAGTGGTGATTTCGGATTGGAAAATTAAACTGGCAGGGTTTCAGGAGATGATGATAGCGGTTTGGAAACCTGTTAAAGGTATGACTATCAAGGAAATCAGCGACAAAAGGTATCTGTTAATTTTTAATCACTGTTTGGATATGAATCGTGTTATTGAGGATGGTCCTTGGCTATTTGAGCGCGATTTGATATTACTAAAAGCTGTTCAGCCTGATGATATACCTGAATCAATGAATCTGTATGAGGCTAGCTTTTGGGTACAGGTTCACAATGCTCCTATAAAGTATAGGAATTTGCGATCTGCTAGAAGAATTGGTAATTTTCTGGGCTCTTTCATTAAATTTGAGATGAGCCAATTTGATGGTAGGCAGACTTCCTATCTGCGTATTAGGGTGTCTATGGATGTTCGCCAACCTTTGAAAAAAGGCACTAATCTGACACAGGATGGTATTAAGCATTGGGTGGACTTTAAATATGAGAAGTTGCCCAGTTTCTGTTTCATTTGTGGCATTATTGGTCATTCTGATAAATTCTGCCCGTTGAAGTATGAAGAGGGTTTTGTTGCTGAAAAAACATTTGGAGTGGAACTTAGAGCGGGAGGAAGAGTGAAGTCCAGCCCTACAGGAGCATACAAATGGACTTCTGCGGGAGCTTCAAGCTCTGAAGGGTATGGCAGCCAATGGAAACCTGCTTCTAGAGGAGAGTATTCGGCTGAGTCCAAGGGCATCAAACCGGTACTATTTGAGAGCACCAACGAGGAGGAGATGCCTGGGGAGCTCAAACGCAGGAGGACCTGGGAAGCTCAGGCTGGACAAGGCGTCGTTGATGAAGACATGGGCATGGAGGGGTCAAAAAACGGAGGGGAGGCGGGTCTGGCTTCCTAGACCCGCCAAGACTGTGTTGGAAGTTTGTGGGAAAGAAATCTTGTTTTGGTTTCTTTATTTTCTTCTGTTTCGAGTTTAGTACTCTGCATTGTTCTGTTTTGTTTTTCTCTTATGCGTTTATTCCTTGTAAGACTCTCGCATTAAGTTTGGGGGAGGGAGAGGCTGCGGTAACCGTCATTAGCTCTATGTTGCCCAAATTTGGTCTAGCGAGTTATACTGCTTTTACACAGGTGGTTAGCTCTCCGTCTCGGCCACGGGCGGATGGTTATTTGTGGTTCTTTTCTAGTTTTATCCTCCTGCTGAATGCTACTCTTATGAATTAAGGATTCTTCGAGCAAAAAAAAAAACATAAATATGACTATTCATTACTACAACGTGGTGTTGTAGTAACTTAAGTTCAAAACTTGAACATGAATTAGTATGATTTCATTACTACTCTAGTAACTAATCATATTTTTGTAAATCATTTTTATTTTGGTCATATTTATGTAATCATTGGAGGGGAGAAATAAGGATCACCATTATTATAATTTGATTGGTTTAGACACAATAGGGTTTTACAATTTTTTAAAATGTCTTAAAATATTATTGTTATTGTTATTATTACTATTATTATTATTATTATTATTATTATTATTATTATTACTATTATTATTAATAGTAGTAGTAGTATGCATGTCAATTTAGATAGAAGAGAATTACAAATTTTTTGAAAGTTTACGCCCATTTTAATTTTTCGCCCCTAGGTCTTGGAACATACAGGACCACCCCTGTATAAGCTTCATTTCGTGACACATGAAATGGTCAGTCTTATTGAGACTGCATCTATACCTATTTTTGATGGACGAGTACGTCAGATGCTTGGAATGGAACGATGCAATGCAGGAGTTGACCGAATTGAAAAGAGAATGACTGAATTGAAAAGAGAAGAGGCCATCAGTCAAAAGATTCTCGGGAAAGTCTTCACAGTGAGCAGCTTCGGTTGTAGAGTCGAAGATAACACAACACGTTGACAAAACTCATGATATTACTGAACGGGAAATGCTTTATGTACACAGCAGTATACACATCATCTACACGGCACAAAAAAACCCAGCCCCTTCTTTTCCAACATATTAACCCCTCCCCTCCCTCCTTCCTTTTTTCCTCTCCTTTCCTGCGCCCAACTTCCTTCTCCCTCTTCCTCTTTTCTTTTTCTTTTCTCTCCCTCCCTGCGCCCAACATCTCCAGCCTCTTTTCTTCTCCTCTATCTTCATTTCTTTTCTCTTCCTCTTTCCCTCTTTTCTTTTTCTTTCCTCTCTTTATCTCCCTTTCTCCATCTTTTTTCTTCTCTTTTCCCGTTTTCTTTATTTCAAAAGCTCTCACTTTTTTTGCAGATCTAAATCCGGTCAGAAAAATAGGAGTCACAACTTGAATTTACTTTGCTCTCTCAAATATTATTCATGAGGTAATACGTAATTTCATATTTTTTGTGCATTTAGGGTATATATGTTCTCCTTTTAATTTTGTATGTCACATATGTTGTTATGATATGTTGTTATGATGTTGAATACTAGTACTTATTACACTTGTTATACTAAATAGATTTTTTGATGTTTATCATTTAAATTTTTGTCTGTAACACAGACAAAATATAAAGATTTGTCTGTTAAATCGATTTTCACAGACAAAATATAAAGATTTGTCTGTATCGCAGACATTTTAGATCGTAATTTTTCATGAAGTGTCTGTGATACAGATATTTTTTTTATTTCTGTCAAGTTGTCTGTGTACAGACAATTATGTGAGTGCATCTTGTAAAGTACCAATAGCTTGTGTATGTCTTCTCTATGACTTCTTTATTATAAAGTATATGTGATATAGACAATTTTTTTTGTCTGTATAAAATCGATTTTCTTCATAAATCGCCACTCAATTTGCTTGTGTAGCCGGTCAAGTTGTCTGTGTATAGACAATTATGTGAGTGCATCTTGTAAAGTATCAATAGCTTGTGTATGTCTTCTCTATGACTTCTTTATTATAAAGTATCTGTGATACAGACAATTTTGTTTTTTTTTGACGGTATAAAATCGATTTTCTTCATAAATCGCCACTCAATTTGCCTGTGTAGCCGGTCAAATTGTCTGTGTACAGACAATTGTGTGAGTTCATCTTGTAAAGTACTAGTAGCTTGTGTATGTTTTCTCTATGACTTCTTTATTAATGGGGTTTGAATATTACGTAGTACTTGTTTATTGTCAAGTTAATGTATCATTTAAATTTATTTTATTTTAACTAATAGGAGCTTAAACCATGTGACTTCTTCAGGGACAGGGACAAATACTAGTATCTTGAAGGCCTGTGATTGAAAACTATGTCTCTTTTTCTATCGGGAGCAAGACAGGTGATATTTCAAATCGTGACATGAAATGGATTCAGAAGGTCAAGAATGAGAGATTTAAAACAAATGATAATTACACTTCATTTTTGTAATTAGTTATGTTGCACAGTTAATTATCTTGTATTAAAATTATAGTGTATTTAAACTTTCTTTTTTGGTCACAACCAATTATAGTTTGTTTCTAAGTGTCTTTGTAAAGATAAGCTTTAACCAATTGTTTGTATACAGATAATTTTTAAACAAGCTTGTTTTGTCTGTGTGTAGACAATTTAAATAAAGTTTTTATTTGTGTACAAACAATAATTGTTTGTTTATATTGTGTGTGCATAATTGTTCAAACCATAATTGCTTGTATAAGTATTCTTTTTACCTTAATAGATATATGTTGAAATAAGTTATTCGTGTCACTGTTCAAACTATTGTTTTATATTTTTTTTTAAATGAATACAAAAAAAATTATCTTAGCCAGCGACATTTTTTTGATAAGTGCCACAAACGATAGACTTTAAGAAACAAATAAAGTGTGTGCACAAAAACATATGCATTGTTATGGTAAATTTCATTACAACTATTGTCTGGGCACAAACAATATTTTTTATTTTCATCTTTACTTCTTCCTTCATACAAAAAATAGAAGGAAAAGTATCATAATAATCCATCGATTTAACAGACAAATCTTTATATTTTGTCTGTGATGCAAACAAAAATTTAAATGATAAACATCAAAAAATCTATTTAGTATAACAAGTGTAATAAGTACTAGTATTCAACATCATAACAACATATCATAACAACATATGTGACATACAAAATTAAAAGGGGAACATATATACCCTAAATGCACAAAAAATATGAAATAAAGTATTACCTCATGAATAATATTGGAGAGAGCAAAGTAAATTCAAGTTGTGACTCCTCCTATTTTTCTGACCGGATTTAGATCTATAAAAAAGTGAGAGCTTTTGAAATGAAGAAAACAGGAAAAGAGAAGAAAAAAGATGGAGAAAGGGAGATAAAGAGAGGAAAGAAAAAGAAAAGAGGGAAAGAGGAAGAGAAAAGAAAGGAAGATAGAGGGAGAAGAAAAGAGGCTGGAGATGTTGGGCGCAGGGAGGGAGAGAAAAGAAAAAGAAAAGAGGAAGAGGGAGAAGGAAGTTGGGCGCAGGGAAGGAGAGGAAAAAAGGAAAAAAAAAAGAAGGAGGGAGGGGAGGGGTTAATAGGTTGGAAAAGAAGGGGGTGGGGGTTTTTGTGCTGTGTAGATGATGTGTACACTGCTGTGTACATAAAGCATTTCCCTTACTGAACGGAGTAATTTATGTTTTATAGGAATTGATATTTGGGTTTTTGGATGAGCATAATAAATACTCCATACATTGGAGCTTTAATACGGAGTATCAGCTAATATATACTCCTTCCGTCGCGCTATGATTGTCTCATTTTACCATTTCGGTCCGTCCCACTAAAATTGTCTCATACCTTATTTGGTAAAGTTTGTGTGATTCTAAAGCATTCCTACTTTATTCTTACTTTATCAATTCAATATCAACTATATAAACTCATCTTTATTAATAATCGTGTCACCTTCTCTTGTCCCAAACATAGGGGGACGGAGGTAGTAGAAAAGTTGATGTGGCGGGGAGGATTAGTGGGGGGGTCCTTTGTTCTTTACACATCCGAGCCTAGAACTACAGCATGCAATTCATGTGCAAAATCGTCTTTGAACCTTTTTTTGGCGGAATAACTTCTTTAGACAAGAGCCGACACTTGGAGTAGCGTTTTTTGTACCGCACCTTAACCGTGGTTAACTTCAACAGTATTTTGGGAATTATTTTTAACTGAGCAGTATTTTGGGATTTTTTTTATTTAATTAGCATTATTACGGGAAAAAACTTTTAAAAAATCACTAGCGGCAAGGCTGATCAAGCATTCCCTAATCCCTAGTGAAGGGGTGTGAATTATTTAGCGTTAAAATATCACTTCATATATCTAATTGTATTATAATACCGAGTAATAACTAGAATATATTAAGTAGAATGTCAGAGAACATCTTAATTAAAGTACCATAACTTAATATTATGCAATTCATATGCATTTTTATTTAGAACAAATAGAGTAACATAGCGTTTTGCTCTGTTTCAAGCGTTCAAGAGTAACATGGTGTTTTATTCTGTTTCGAGTGTTTATACGGAGTATATGTTTTGTTCAGGCTTCATGTATAGAATATTACAAGATGAGTACTTTATCCACAAAAGTTCGAAACCAATACTCTATGTACTTCAATTATGCTCTATTTGCATCAAATATGTTCTAGCTACTCTAAATACGCTACATTTACTCAAAGCACGTTAAGTATTTGATTTGATCATATTTTATTATATGTTCTTCTATTCCAAATGTTTTATATCTCGTTAGAAAAATCTTATTAAGTTCTAAACTTGCATTCAGACTTCATTTATAAAATATTAAAGATTAGATAATATAACACCAAAATTCAGAATATTGCCAAGTTGACTCTGAGCGGGTGCATGTAATTTTGATTTGATCACATGTTGTTATATGTTCTTGCGTTTGAAGCGTTTATATCTTGTCCGTAAATCTTATCAAAATCTAAATCTCATATTTAGACTTCATTTACAAAATATTAAGGATAAATTAAATATGAATCACATTGAATTCAATAATATTGTCGAGCTAAGAAGGTGTAGAAGTATGCCCAATTAATAAAAAATAATTCAATTATTTAAAAAGGTATAAAGGGTCAAATAAAGCCTACACCTGTTCTGAATGTTCAGTTTGGACCTTGAATAAAAATAAAGTATCAATTAGCTCTCTAACAAGATTCAAAATTCTTTTTTCCTTTAAAATTAGTCACTTGATATGTCATCATGTAAGGTGATAATTGTGTATCTGATCTGATAATTAAAGTGTCAAATAGGTCTCTGAACTCGATGGTATTGTTGGGATCACCCCATCCCTAAAAGATTTGTAAAAATGTATTTTTTAGGTGAAATAAAACATATATTCAAAATCAATCAAAACAAAAGTTACAACCAACCAACAGCTCAAACTCCACCATTATATCTATCTATGAAAATTATGAGAGAAAGTTGAAGGCTTAACCCCTTAGGGAGCCATGAGTGTATATATATATACTAATGATTAAAATAATTACAAGAGTATCCCTACATTATTATCTATTACACCCCCTCAATCTGTGCAGAGGAAAGAACACGCAGATTAGACATAAGAAAATTAAAACGCTGAGTAGACAAATACTTAATAAAAATATCTGCTAACTGAAATTGAATAGGGATATATTTTACAACTAAATCTTCACGAGCCACACGCTCACGTACAAAGTGATAGTCGATCTTGATGTGTTTACCCCGATCATGCTGAATAGGATTAACCGCCAGATAGGAAGCTAAAACATTGTCACAATAGAGCTGAACAAGTTTGAGTATAAAAACTACACTTTTTACGTGTTTTTGGTTGTGCATGTTATCCAAATAAAGTTGCCACTTCATGCAATAAGCTATCACCGCGGTCCACTCCTTGTGTCTTTATTGGATATGCACCTGGGTACAAAGGCTATCGTTGTCTTGATCCCACCAGTGATCAAGTTTATATTAGCCGAGATGTTATTCTTCATGAGACTATTTTCCCCTTTTCTGCCCTATCTCGACGGTCTCCACCATCCCCTTCCACTTCTCCTACCTCACTTCCTTTTTACCCAACAAATGTAGCCTGACTAGCCTCTCCACTAACCCCACGTATTTCCCAATCCCAGCAGGCAGAGATATGGGGCGGCTGAACATGGCCTGCTCTTGCATTGTAGCTATTGGCGCCTGTGTGATATGTAACTGGGTGGTTGAGACAGTTAGGTGTGCCAGGAATAATCAGTTGGATAGATAGTTTGTTAGTAAATAAACGATCCAACTAAATTAATACCAAAAGGCTATAAATAAGGTCTTCGGCCATCTTTGTACATATGCCTGCTTGTAATAACACAGTCCCTCTAATGCAATTCTATTCTCTTCGAGTTCTTTTCTCTGCTTAAGGATTCCTACTCCATAGCTTAGTTCTTCGAACATATTCCTAGACTATAGCAATTGGTATCAGAGCACTTTTCTGGACCTTATTTCCGCCATCAACACAGAGCTTGCAATTCTGGCTAAGAAACTTACGGTGATCAAATTATCAGCGATTATGGAGGACTAAGTCGCTGGACTTGAAAGACAGCTAGAGGAACAAACCAAGAGGAATGAATTGAAGTTTACGGAAACATTATTGAAGCTGGATGCCTTACTTCAACTACTACAAAAGAGAATAGAATTGCATTAGAGGGACTATGTTATTACAAGCAAGCATATGTACAAAGATGGCCAAAGCCTTATTTATAGCCTTTTGGTATTAATTCAGTTGGATCATTTATTTACTAACAAACTACCTATCCAACTTATTATTCCTGGCCCACCCTAACTGTCTCAACCACCCAGTTACATATCAATAAGTTGCAACAACTAACATCCTTAGTTATTGCAATAAAAGCTTTGATTACTGGATAGATTTGAACATCTAAAAAGCTTAATGTTGCAGAGAAATGATAGGTTGCCTGCTGATTACTTCCTAGATAGTTTTATTGGGGGTCTTAAACCTAAACTTTGTTAAAGCTTTCAAGCCAAGAAATCTGATGCATGCCATGGAATATGCTCGTTTACAAGAAAACAATTTGGAGGCTTTAAAAATTTCTGGAAAATTACATGTAGATAAGAATATGGGGAAGGTGAATTGAGATCAACAGGGTTTTTCATGGAAACAGATGTCTTCTGTTCAAACCAAGACACCTGGAATATTGCCTAAACCTCCAGAGATCAACAATCATGCTAAAGGCAACCTGGAAAAGCACAGAAGGAAATTGTCTCCTATGGATATAGAAGAAAGGAGAAGGAAGAACTTGTGTTTTCAGTGTGATGAGGCCTATTTCCCAGGCCACAAATGTAAGGCTCAAATTTATAAAATTCAAATCATTCTTTTAGAAAATGGAGGTGCAAGTGAGAAAATACTGGGAAAAGAAGGGGAAGAACTTCTTTGCTGGTCAACAAAGCTTTTAAACAATGAGAGTAACTAGAAGAGTAAGGAATAAGGAGTTACACATATTAATAGACTCTGGTAGTACTCACAATTTCCTGGACATACAAACTGCTAAGAAATTGGGGTGTTCCATATCTAAATCTTACCCCTTAGAAGTTTGTGTGGCTAATGGTGATAAGATAATAACTGCACAAACATGTAGGCAGTTCAAATGGAGTCTACATGGTCATGAATTCACAATAGATACAATGCTAGTTCCCTTAGGGGGGTTGTGAGATGGTATTGGGCATCCAATGGTTGGCATCTCTAGGGCAGATCGTGTGGAATTTCAAAGAGTTGGTTATGGAATTCAAGTATCAAGGGAAAAGGGTGGTGTTGAGGGGAAAAAGGGCACCTCGTTATGGATGGGAAATGAAAAATTTTGCAAGGGAATGAACAAGTGCATAAACCAAGGAGTAGGACAATTGCTGGTCATTCATGCACAACTTGTGCAAAATTTGGAAAGTCAGAAGGAAAACAAGGAACATGAACAAACTCATCTTCCAAAACAATTGCAGAAGATCCTGGAGGATTATAAAGATGTATTTGAAGAACCTAAACAATTACCTCCTCACAAAGAACATGATCACCAAATACATTTGAAACCGGAAACATCTCCAATAAATGTCAGACCATATAGATACCCAATGGTACAGAAAGATGTTATTAAAGAAATCACTCAGGAGATGCTATATAATGGTATTGTCAGACCCAGTCAGAGTCCTTTCTTTGCACCCATAGTGATGATCAAGAAGAAAGATGGGGGCTGGAGATTTTGTGCAGATTACAGGGAACTAAACAAACATACCATATAGGACAAATTCCCAATTCCAGTCATAGACGAGCTCATAGATGAGTTACATGGGTCTTGCATATTTTCTAAAATTGATCTAAGGTCTGGATATTGGCAAATAAGGATGAAAGAAGATGACATTGAGAAAACAGCATTCCAGACTCATGTGGGCCATTTTGAACTCTTAGTAATGTCTTTTGGTCTCACCAACGCCCCTTCCACATTTCAAAGTCTCATGAATAGCATTTTCAAACCGTATTTGAGAAAATTTATTCTTGTTTTCTTTGATGATATTATAATATACTGCCCCAACTGGGAGATGCATTTGATTCATCTCGGGCGAACTCTTGAATTGTTAAGGAAGCATGTATTGATTGCTAAAAGAAGCAAGTGTTCCTTTGGCTCACAGAAGGTGGAATATTTAGAGCATGTGATTTCTCGACAAGGAGTGGCTACAGACCCTAAGAAGATTGAAACCATGTCTCAATGCCCTGCTCCTCACAATTTAAAAAGTTTGAGAGGCTTTTTGGGACTTATAGGATACTACAAGAAATTTATAAAAGACTATGGAATTATGAGCAAACCTTTAACTAATCTTCTCAAGAAACAGAGTTTTTAGTGGGTAGAACAAGTAGCAATAGCTTTTATGAATCTCAAGGAAGCAATGAGTAAGGCTCCTGTGTTGGCCCTTCCAAATTTCAAGATACCCTTTGTAGTAGAGACGGATGCTTCTGAAAAAGGAATAGGAGTTGTATTGCATGTCCCAAAACCATCATCATATAGCTTATCTCAGCAAAGCATTAAGTGATAAAAATAAAGCTCTATCCACATATGAAAAAGAACTGATGGCAGTGAAAAATGTAGAGCTTATATGGTTGGCAATCACTTCATAATCAAAACAGACCATTTCAGTTTGAAATACCTTTTGGAACAGAATATTTCCACCTCATTCCAAAGCGAATGTTTGCCAAAACAGATGGGACTAGACTATTAAATCATATACAGGAAAGGGAAGGAAAATGGGGCTGCTGATGCACTCTCTAGAGTTCAAAGTGGAGAGCTTTTGAGTTTGATTATCACTGAAGTAAGGTGTGATTTGCTAGAAAAGATTCAAAGAAGATGGCGGTTGGGTGATTTACCTGAACTAATGGCAAACTTGAAAGATGGTTCTCTTCAGAACAGCAAACTGGTGATTGGGGAAGATGAGAATTTAAGAAGATGAGAATTGAAAGATGGTTCTCTTCAGAACAGCAAACTGATGATTGAAGCTCTAGAGTTCAAAGTGGAGAGCTTTTGAGTTTGATTATCACTGAAGTAAGGTGTGATTTGCTAGAAAAGATTCAAAGAAGATGGCGGTTGGGTGATTTACCTGAACTAATGGCAAACTTGAAAGATGGTTCTCTTCAGAACAGCAAACTGGTGATTGGGGAAGATGAGAATTTAAGAAAAGAGATCATCCAACTGCTACATTGCTCACCTGTAGGGGGTCATTCTCGAGTGCACACCACTTATAAACGAACAAGAAACATGTTTTGCTGGAAGAAAATGAAAAGAGATATTCGAAATTATATCAGAAAATGTGTCACTTGTCAAAAGAATAAACCCCTATTACAGTCTCCTGCCGGACAGTTACAGCCTCTTCCTATTCCTGAAGCCATTTGGGTGAATATTTCAATGGATTTTATTGAAGGGTTCCCTAAATCTTTAGGCAATGATACTATTTTGGTGGTAGTTGACCGCCTAAGTAAATATGCCCACTTCATCTTGTTGACCCACCCCTATCAAGCAAGTACAATAGAGAAAGAGTATTTTGATCAGATTTAGAGATTTTATGGACTGCCTAAGACCATTGTAAGTGATAGAGATAAGATCTTTCTCAGCAATTTTTGGCAAGAGCTTTTTAAATTACAACAGGTTGAACTCCATTTATCAACTGTGTACCACCCCCAAACCGATGGTCAAACGGAGGTGGTCAACAGATGCTTGGAGACCTACTTAAGGTGCATGACTGGGGAACAACCTAAGGAATGGGCGAAATGGATTCCTCTATCAAAATGGTGGTATAACACCAATTACCATTCTTCAATTGGGATTACTCCTTATCAAGTAGTATATGGACAACCGCCCCCAATACACCTTCCTTATGTTAATGGAGATAGCTTGGTAGAGGCAGTGGATTGTAGCCTAAAAGCTAAAGAAGAATGCATACAAGTGATGAAGTTCCATTTAAAAGGAGCCCAAGACAGAATGAAGGTACAAGCGGATACACATAGGACTGACAGAGAATTCAAAGAAGGAGATTTGGTCTATTATAAATTACAACCTTACAGAAAACAATCTGTAACCCAAAGAAGATGTCAAAACCTAGCTTCCAAGTTTTTTGGTCCTTTGGAAGTACTGAAACGGGTTGGGAATGTAGACTACCGTTTGAAACTTCCAAAAGTGCTAAAATCCATAGAGTCTTCCATGTGTTCCAATTGAAGAAACATCAGGGAGACCATCCAGTTTCTAGTACTATACCAAATTTACATGATCAAGGATTGATCAAGGTGGAACCATTAAAAGTGCTAGAAAGGAAAATAGCCAAAAAGGGAAATGCTGCAGCAGTATACTGGATGATACAATGGGCTAATGATAACAAGGAGGATGCTACATGGGAGGAGTATGAAGAGTTGATCAAACTTTATCCAAATTTTGTAGCTACAGCCCAACAAGCTTGAGGACAAGCTCTTTTTAAGGGGGTGGATTGATATGTAACTGGGTGGTTAAGATAGTTAGGTGGGCCAGGAATAATCAGTTGGATAGGTAGTTTGTTAGTAAATAAACGATCCAACTGAATTAAAACCAAAAGGCTATAAATAAGGCCTTCGGCCATCTTTGTCATATGCCTGCTTGTAATAACACAGTCCCTCTAATGCAATTCTATTCTCTTCGAATTCTTTTCTCTGCTTAAGAATTCCTACTCCATAGCTTAGTTCTTCGAACATATTCCTAGACTATAGCACTGTGCCGTGAAGAAAGACGCCGATGAAGAGGCAAAGAAGGTCTGTTGTTGGGTTGTCATTGGCGGACAAGACACAGAGGTGTCGGCCGGTGAAGTACTGGTCATGGTAGAAGAATAATAATAGGGTTTATTTCTCGATTGTTAATGTTAGGCTTCTTTCTCCTACGGGTTTCAGTGAATAATGACTATTCATTTCTTTTAATTTTGCTGTTATATATACAACTTCTCATGACTTTGGATTTGTCATTGTGCACTTATATATGTTTATTGATGCACATGCAACATGTAACTTATGCATTATTTGTGCATTTGCAGGTTTGTTGACTATATTTAATTACCATGTTGCAAATCATAAAAATCAAGGGTTTCTAGTTCCTGTTTCAAGTTGACAATCATTTGATGCGATCAAATTACAAATTTGTCACTGTCTCATCAACAAAGTAGGATGCTATGATGCAATGCAGAAGTAATGCAATCATAATGCATTGTAGAAGTGAATAAGTGCACTCTATTTTGTAAAATTGTGAATGTAATATACCCCGTGTGTGAAAAGTCTTCCAAGGAAGTGCATAATGTATACATTTTAAATTCACTTGTTATTTGTTAGTTGTGAGCCTGTGATATTATATCCCTTCATTATCTTCGCGTCGTGTGCACTTTTAGCAAAACAAACATTAACATGAAGATCATAAATTATACTCATATTGAGTATTTATCGTTTCTGTTCAGTGCATCTGGAAATTGAAAAATGTGCATTTTATTTTATACAAAAGTGCACTTTTTATAGATTTAAAATGCAATTGTCAGTTGACATTTTCATTTTTGTTTCAAAAATGTACCAAAATGCGTGAATAAAGTGTATTTTTTTAAGGTAAATAAAGTGTAATTTAATGTACTAGAAAGTGTGTGTTTATGAGATAGAAAAAGATATTTACAAAAGATGTAGACATACCTATTGAAACTCCATAAGAATTTGATCAAAGAATATCAATAAAATAAAAATTAAATAAAAAAGCTATATACTTATAAAATAGATACTTGGAAGTGCACATATGTATGAGAGTAGTTGCTAAATAAACACTTACATAGAAAATGCATATTATTGAGATAAATAGTGCATATTAATTAAATAAAAATTATTATTTACAAACGTGCATGTTAATGTAACAAAAAAGTGCACGTTATACTACAATAAAATTATTTAATAATAATAAGCTTACAAAATGCACACATGCATGTCACAAGTGCATGTGAATTCAATTAGTGTATAATTTTTTTTAGAAAGTGCACATTATTCGGGTCATGTAAAGCTACAATAATGAAAATATTTTCTAGTCAATTAATACATTTTAAAATGAAAACTTAACATATTTTAATATTAATTCAACACTATAGCTTAGATAAAATTCCAGAAAGTAATATAATATATAATATTATAGAAAAATAAAAAGAAAATAGTTTAAAAATAAGAAGTTACGATGCTCACTGTTTAAGCACTTATATGTTCATATTCATTGCACGTCTATACACATTATGTTGCACTTTTAGGTGGATGTTTTCATCTATTGTTACGAGAAACGAATGTGTAATATTGAATAAATATAGGGGTTAGGTCAACAATAGTACCAATTAAAATGATTTGGACAAAAATGAAACTTGTTTTAATAATTTCCAGAAAACAGACCTTCTGTATCAGAATTTTAAAAATGGGACGCATTTACCCGTGGCTACAGCAACAATATGCGGCACCCTAATACTAAGTACTGCCTACGTAATACGTAGCACTTCGTAGTATGTATCACTATATCACTACTCTTATGTTCCTAGCCACTTTCTCATTCCCAAGATGTTAGCAAGGATAATTAAAAAAGATTTATGTCTTTTTATATCCTTCCCGTTTACTATTATTCGATGTTTTTACATTAAAAAAAAAACTATTATTCGATTATGATTTACGGTTACTTGATCCAACTAATTACAATTACTCCATTTGATCAGTTACAATTATTCGTTCCGTCAATTTTACAGTTACTCGATCCAACCAGTTACAGTTATCATATCCGACCAATTATAGTTGTCTGACCAATTAAAGTTACACGAACCGATCAATTACAATTCCCGATTACTTATGGTGTTACTTGTCTGATCACTTACAGTTACTTGCTCGGCCAGTTATAGTTAATTGCCGCCAGTTATAGTTACTCGATCTGTCCAATTACAGTTACATATTCCGCTCATTTATAGTTACATAAATCATCCAGATATATTTATCCGACTCATCCAGTTACATTTATCCGACCCGTCTAAATGAAAGGATGAGATTAAAAGTTTTCATTATAATAAGTTCTCATTTTAGGAGGGGTTCTCACTAGAACCCTCCCCTATATATATATTGGATCATATAAAAACACCCCTTCCCTTGAAAATGAGAAGTCTTCTCATCCCTTGAATTTCTTACATCAGTAAAACGATGGCCCTGATTTGAAGCATTGTGGATGGGGTATTATTGTCCTTCCCAATTACTTCCTTCCGTTTTATCAAAGCTCCAGCTTGGTAAGTGCATTTATTTGGCAGCTTGATGTGCGATGTATTAGCTTCATCATCTTCCATACTCTTAATATCGGACTCCATTTCTAAATAATTCAATCAAAGACTAGACAATCATCATTTCCAATGATTAGTCTCTCGTGGTATTTATAAAATGCATTCTCGCAGCAAAAACGTGGGCTATCATGAATTACTAGTGCGCATACATTACATCATTTTAAATTTTCAGAAGTTCACTTTTACGAACGTATGATGCCAAAACCAAACCAAATCCCAAAATGGATTCACGCACAAAAAATGTGGACGATCATGAATTACTAGTGCGCAATTATTACAGTTCGAAAAGTAATAATCATTCATTAGAATTACTCACAAATTTTATAACACAAATGTATGCATATATGAACTTAAACATTGCACTAATGACAAATAACTATTTCCAAGTTTAATCATCCCTTTATTACTGAATATATCTTCACTTTTACCTCATTAACATGCACATAAAGAACCTCCAAATGCACATTACAATAATTCCAAAAAATAATACCCATTAGTTACTCTTATATTTCACTTTTACCTCATTAACATGCACATAAAGAAGCTCCAAATGCACGTTAAAATAATTGCAAAAAATAATATCTATTAGTTACTCGTATATAGAAATAGACATGTGCTTATAACACACAGATACACATTCACTTACACATTACACTCCAATATGCAACTATGTCTAACAAATTATAACTCTATTTTTTAAGCACATATACCATCCTTGTATGCACTTATTAGCTTGAGTTATGCATGGAAAACAAAGCCTCGTGCTATTAATAAAAACAAAAACAATATTCCAATGTATAAACACAATCCCGATACGTACTTTTCCCAAAAAAAAACTATTATCACTTCTTTCTGGCTCACAAATATGCACATTTAAACATTCATGTTGCACTTGCAGTTGCACTAGAACCCACTTTTCCAACAATCCCTAGGTTATGAATAAAACGGATCTTTCGTTTTTCCGTTTTCACAATTAAATTTGCTTGACTTGTAATGGTTAGAGTATGATTGAAGACATGAAATATGCCTAATTTAATATATTTTACCGATAATAGATCAACATATCACTATGTTTTAAATGATAGTGGAACTTCAATTTACAAATTCACCCTCTCGTATTTTATTAGTCAACTCTCAAAATTAATGATGTTAATTGTCTACCTCCAGTGCAACATAATAACATAAGTCATTGTATCTTGGCCGTTTAATGCTCTCATATCAACGTATAAGATTTGTTCCTATTTTGACTTATACGTTGATATGAGAGCATTAAACGGCCAAGATACAATGACTTATGTTATTATGTTGCACTGGAGGTAGACAATTAACATCATTAATTTTGCACCGGAGGTATGACATATATATATATAAATATATATATATATATATATATTAGGTTATGCATATATATATATATATATATATATATATATATATATATATATATATATATAGAATTAGGTTCAAATGAGAAAGTGATCTTAGGAGAGAAGTGAGAATGAATCTGGACCGTTAGATTGAATTCTGTAAAATTGAATATGCATTAATTGAAATTGAAATGTGCATTTGATGAAATCGAAATGTGCAGCACAAAAGGTAGGGTAAAGTGACATCATATGAAGCTAAATTGTGCATTAGGTGAAAGTGCAATGTGCATTAGATGAAACTGAAACGTGCAAAACATTTTTGTGACTTTTTTCTGCACATTTCGATTTTAGGTAATTCACATTTGAATTTTAACTTTTATTTTGCACATTTCAATTTCACTTAATGCACATTTCAGTTTCATGAAATGCATAATTCAGTTTCTTATAATACAAACCAACGGTCCAGATTCATTCTCATTTCTCTCCTGGGAGTCCTTTCTCACCGGAACTGCTCCCTATATATATATATATATATATAGAATTAGGTTCAAGTGAGAAAACAATCTTAGGAGAGAAATGTGAATGGATCTGGACCGTTAGATTGTATTATGTGAAATTGAATGTGCATTGATTGCATTGATTTTTGAGTGTTTATATTTTTACTTTTAATTACTTTTTACGGTGTGTTGTGGTAATTGCACATTTACGGTGCAATCTTTTTATTTTTCTAGTTTGTTGTAATTTAGTAAATTTAGAATCATCCTGAGCAAGAATCAATCAAGAATCAACAAAGGATCATGGAAGGGATCTTACAAGATCAAAGGAAAGTGCAAGGGAACAAGAAATCATGCAAGAAATGTGATTAGGTGACTTACCCGGTCGGGTATAGCCTTTACCCGGTTGGGTATGAAGTGACCCGAACAAAAAGACGTGCAGAAAACACAAAATCGTGGGCAAAATATTTGATTTTCACAAATACCCGGTCGGGTATCTAAAAACCTCGGCCGGGTATCCAGCCATAGGTGTTGTAAACACCTATAAATAGCCCCATTTTCCTTCACTTTTAATCACTCCTCCTTCCATACTCTTAAGCTCAGTTTAGAATAATATTTCTTTTATATTTTTATAGCATGTTTAGTCTCCAAATGAGGAGCTAAACTTCCATATCTTGGTTTTGCTACTTTGAAGCTTAATGAAATGTATGTTGTGAGTTATTTTCTTTAATCTTCTTTCTTGAATATTAATTTTTCCTTTAATACTATTTCTATATTAATGTTGGGGAGTGTTGCTAAGATGACGATTAGTTGACATCTCGACATTAGTTATAGTAGTATTTATTTTCTTCCTCTATATTAATGTTGGGGAGTGTTGCTAAGATGATAATTAGTTAACATCTTGACATTAGTTATAGTAGGATTTATCTTCTTTAATATTCTTCCTTGAATATTAATTAATTCCTATTCATATTTCATATTAATATTTTGAGCATTACTTAAAGGATCAACTAGTTTTGTTTCATATATTAATTAATACTAGAATCGATCGACGAATACGCTTGTTAATCGTTCGGTCGTTTCACGTCAGTAAACATGGATTATTAATGCATGCGTCTCATGGTTAATAATCTAATGGGAACTAGTATTATACCCGTGCGATGCACGGGACACATCGCCCGAGACAATATTATATTTCAGTCAACATTCTAATTTGTGTAATATCTTAATCAATACTTTCTCCGTATTTTAAAGTTTGTTACACTTTTCTTTTCTGAATGCATTTAAAAAATTGCAAAACTTTCTCTTTTTGATAAGTTTTTCCTTTAAAAATATTCAATTACCTTTATTATTATAGATTTTTCAAGTTCTTAAAATATTTTTTAAATTTTTATTTTATTTTTCCCCATATTTTTTATTATTTATAAATAGTTTTACGATCTTTTATGTTTTTATTATAGATAAAACTATAAGTTTTTGTATCAACAAATAAATCTATTAGAAATTACAGGATGTGGGTAAAAAAGGAAGAAGAGACATATATTACTCCTATTTCGGGAATCAAAAGAGTAAAGTCATAATGTGGAATTCCGGGCTACTTTTAGTCCCAATTAGGGCTAATAGCCGATTATCTAAATAGGATAAAAAAGGACAAAAATATACAAATAGGACTACATTTTTTAAATACCACCCAACTAATTATGTGTGTTTGGACAAATATACTTTTGCAGCTTTAGAAATGTTTTAACTAACAATAAGATCGTAAAAAAAAATAAAAAATAAAAGAATATAATAAAAAATTAATAAAATATTTAAAAATAAAAATTTCACAATCTTTTAAAAATATTAAAAAACGTAAATAAAACACCGCTGCCATGTAGTTTGGTATTTTGTGCCCCATTCAAATTTCTTAGAATCTACCGTAAGTGCTGAAACGCACATTACACTTATACTTTTCCTTAAGTGATTTATAAATTGTTTGGGAAATTCATCCTTTCAAAACCTTTTTTAAACACAGCTTGACTTTAGATTGACAAAGCGATTTTGTTGCTATTTATACTTTTGCATCATGAAAAAAATATTAAAAGCTATAGTTAGAATATTACCTCAATCATCATCTCGTGCTCTACTCTTGTTAATCTGGTCGGTTGAACTTGACTTCTGCAAATGAAATTTGATATCGGTGTATTTGAGCATTGTGGTAACCGACTAAGCCATCTGCCCATCCATATAATTGTTACCGCTTTGCATACGTTGTTACTTAATTGGCAAGCAAATATAACATACGTAGTGACGGTTTGTAACGACTCATATACAAAATGGTTGCTGCTAATTGATAAAATGCTAATATTTGATGCGCACATAATTGGAATTTGGAAGGGTGGTAACGGTTATATCCACCTGTTCTGAATCGTTAACTTTGAGGCGGGACTTTTATGGGCTTGGTTTCCCTTTTTATATTAGTATAGATTAATTATATTGATTAAACCAATAAACCGCGTGTGTTGAGGTTATCAATCTCAATCGTTTTCATCTTAAGTTTATTGCTACTATCGGGTTAATATACGGCGCATGTTCTATATTGACTCGGTAGTAAGTTTTATTAATGAACGCGTCTCGTTATTAATAACTACGTACCCTCGATGAATTGGATATACTTCTCGATTGAGTATTCGAGAGGAAGATAGTTAAAGATATAACCGGGATCGACGAACATCTCATTAAGTGGATAAAAGCAAAGCCAAATCCTCATCTCTATTAATTAAACTGTTATATTTGTAATCCTAATTCTGGTTATATTTATCCATGATGTTAAATGCTTAGATCGGAAGGTAAAGCAAGATTAAGAATAATTTAGGTCTGGCCCGTTTCAGCCTTTATATTTTGGTTTGGGCCTGTTTTAGAAAAGTCCAGTCCATTCTCTATATCTTTGACCCAGCTCTTTTGATTTGCATATAAGACGTCTCCTTCCTTCCTTCTGGAGATATCTTTTGCGTCATTTGAAACCCTAAGTCCAAAAAGGCGAGTCTGAGAGCTTGAGCGTTGAAGAGAGAGAAACCTCTGGTTTTTCTTCTGTTCGTTCGATTCTACTTCACTTGAGGTAAAAGCAAGCTGAGAAAGGTTGGAGATCAATCGTGTGGAGAAGCTGGAACGCTGGGCTGTTGGTTCGATTCCAAGAATCTGATACACCTGGGTTTCTGAAGCTTTGTTCGGTTATTTCTATTCCTTTTACTATTTTAGTTGTATTGCTTGAGTTTTGGCTGATTCTTGTGTGTTGGATCTTATTGATTTCTGGTCTTGCTTTGCAACCATCTTTGTATTCAAACTTTTCTGAGCTAGTGGATTCTTGGGACCGGGTTTCCCCTGTTGAAACCCCGCAGAGTAGGATTTATCCGAACTGCGTCAACATATCGTGTGTTCATTTCTTTATTTTTCTGTATTAGTTGAATAAGAGTTGTGAATCCGATATTTTGGCTGTGACTATCAATATAGTCTGTGAACAATTTTGGTATCAGAGCCTATACTTTAGATTCTTGAAACCCTAATCTAAATTTCTGATTTGATTGAGTTTTTTTCAAGAAACCCTAATAATTTGGCTTGCTGTTCTTCGATCCTGAAACCCTAGCTCAAAACTGCTTGAATCTTGATTGCATTTCTGTTGTGCTTGTCTGATTGCATCCTGACTGTTCTTTAATCTGCAAACATGTCTGACACTGGTATCAAGATCCGTATCTTTGATGGTACCAGTGATTTTCCCATGTGGCAGCTTAAGATGAAAGCTCTCCTGATGAAGCAGAAATGCTTTGGAGTTGTCTCATCTGATACTGTTCCCAATGTGTCTAGTTCTGATCTGACTGAATTGAAAAATGCTGCATATTCTGAATTGATTATCCATCTATCTGATAATGTGGCTAGAAAATTTTCTACTATCACTGACCCTAAAGTGTTATGGGATACCCTTGAGTCTACTTACATGAAAAAATCTATGTCAAGAAAGATCTCTCTGCTCTGTAGACTGTTTACCTTTAAGATGAATGTTTCTGTGTCCTTATCTGAAAACTTGGATAATTTTCTGAAATTGACTCAAGAAATTGAAAAGGTAGATGAAAAGATAAAAGACACCCATCAAGCTGTTATCCTGTTAAATTCTTTACCACCCCAGTTTGATAATTTCAAGGATGTCATTCAGTACTCTAATGATGATCTCACCCCTGGTAAGATCACTGATGCTATACTTGAGAAGAATGAATCCCTGAAAGTTTTTAAGTCTAAATCTGATCCCTTTAATACTGATAAAGCTGAGACTAAGAATGAAGCCCTGGTTATTAAAGGGAAACCAAAGAACAAAAAGAACAATTCAAAGAAGAAGAATAAAACTGATAAAGATAATTCTGATAAGAAAACCTTCAAATGTCACTACTGTGGCATAGAAGGACATTTTGCAAGAGACTGTAGGAAAAAGAAAAGGGACAAACAAGGTGATAATAAGAATAATCCTAACCCTACTCCTAACACAGAATCTGCAAATGTTTTTCAACATGAATTGCTTGTTTGCTCTGGATCTTCTTTGAATGATGAATGGATTTTAGACTCTGGGTGTACATTACATGCCACTCCTAACAAGACCTATTTCTCTTCCCTGACTCAAAATGATGGGGGAAAGGTCATGTTAGGAGACAATACTGCCCTTGATATCAAAGGTGTTGGTAATGTTCCGCTGAGGATGTTTGATGGGGTTGTAAGGGTTATCCAAAATGTTAGGTGGGTTCCCTTCTTAAGAAGGAATCTTTTGTCTGAATCTGTTTTTGATGATCTGGGTTGCACTATTAATACACAGGATGGGTATAAGGTTGTTTCCAGAAATGGAAATGACCTTATTAAAGCTAATAAGAGTGGGGGACTTTACTTAGTTAATTGCTCCCCTGAACTTAATTTAGCTGTTTCTGTTAATAATAGCACCACCCAGAAACAAACTGAGATTTGGCATAACAGATTGGGTCACATTGGGAGTGTGGGTTTGAATAAGCTGTTTAAAACTGGATTTTTTGACTTTAAACCTGTAAACCTTGTTTTTTGTGAAAATTGTACTTTTGGTAAGAAAACCAGACATTCTTTTGAACAATCTTCATATGTTGCTTCTGCTCCCCTGGAATTGGTTCATTCTGATTTATGGGGACCTTCCAAAGTGAGCACAACTGGAGGTAGGAAATACTTTCTATCTCTAGTTGACCACTTTTCCAGGAAGGTGTGGATTTTCTTACTAAAAACTAAGGATGAAACTTTTGAAAACTTCAAGAATTGGAAAACTTTGGTTGAGTCTCAATCCAATTTTAAACTGAAAGCTTTGAAAACTGATAATGGTCTTGAGTTCTGCAATAATGAATTCAATGGTTTTTGCAAAAATGAAGGGATCAAAAGATTACTTACTGTCCCTGGTACTCCTCAGCAGAATGGCACTGCTGAAAGGATGAACAGGACCTTGCTTGAAAAGGCAAGGTGTATGCTCATCAGTTCAGGACTTGGAAATTCCTTGTGGGGTGAAGCAGTGGTTACTGCCTCATACCTTGTTAACAGATCCCCATCTTCTGTGATCAGTTTTAAAACTCCACAAGAAATGTGGTCTGGTATTAAACCAAACATTTCTCATTTAAGGCCTTTTGGGTGTGCTGCTTATGCCCATGTTTCTCAAGGTAAACTACAACCTAGAGCCTTGAAATGTGTAATGTTAGGTTATCCTGAGGGAATTAAAGGCTATAAGCTACTAGTTTTACAACCAGGGGCTTATAAGTGTATTGTATCCAGAGATGTTACTTTCAATGAATGTGATTTTCCTTGTAAAAGAACTGATACTACTTCAAGTAAGTATGCAGGTGTTTCTGATGGAAATTTCTTTGAATCTTTGGATGATGATGACTCTTTGTATAAAGAGGATCATAGTGGAATTCTCCACAATGATGCAAATGATTATTCAGAGTCTGACACAGATCAACAAGATGACCTCAATGGAGGTGAACAGGTAGTGGTGAGTTCAGACTCACAAGGTAGTAACTCTGGTTCTCATACTACCTCTGTGCATGAACTAACTGATACTGCTGTCAATGATAATGTGCATGTTGATAATAATGACACTGATAATCATAGCACACCAAATTTGGCTGACTATCAACTGGTTAGAGATAGAGAACCTAGAACTATTATTCCTAATAAAAGATATTTCTCTAATCTTGCTGAATTTGTGATGATTGCTGCTGAAGTAGTTAAACAGTTAGCTCCTGATAACTTTGAACAAGCTATGATGTGCCCTAAGTCTAATGAGTGGATGAAAGCCATGCAGGAAGAACTTCAGTCCATGTACTTTAATAGGACCTGGACTTTAGTTCCTAAACCTAAAAATGCTAAAGTAATTGACTGTAGGTGGATTTTTAGGTTAAAAGATAGTCTTGATCCTACAGAACCTCCTAAGTTTAAAGCCAGGCTTGTAGCTAAAGGTTTTAGACAAAAGGAAGGTATTGACTACCAAGATATCTTTGCACCTGTTATAAAATTCAAAACTTTGAGATTAATGTTGGCTATAACCACTGTTTTTGACTGGGAGTTGGAGCAAATGGATGTTAAAACTGCTTTTTTGCATGGAGACTTAAAAGAAACCATTTTCATGTCTCAACCTCCTGGTTTTATCAACAAAGAGTTTCCTGAACATGTTTGTCTTCTTAAAAAATCAATCTATGGACTTAAACAGTCTCCCAGACAATGGAATTTGAAGTTTGATTCCTGCATGAGTGAACTTGGTTTTTTAAGGAGTAAATATGATACTTGTCTGTATTATAAACATGTTGGAACTGAAAATGTTGTTTATATTCTGCTGTATGTTGATGATATTCTCTTAATTGGTCCATGTAAAATGTTGATTGTTAGTGTTAAGGATGATCTGAAATTGCATTTTGACATGAAGGATATTGGTTCTGCCAAGAGGATTTTGGGAATAGATATCACTAGGGATAGATCTAATAGAAGCATGTTCTTATCTCAGGGTGATTACTTGAATAAAATCTTGGATAGGTTTAATATGAATAACTCTAAATCAACCCCCTTACCCTTAGGAGGGCATTTAGAACTCTCTAGAGATCCTTGTCCTATGACTTTAGAAGAATCTGAGAAAATGGCTAAGATCCCCTATGATGTTGCTTCTGGTTCTCTTATGTATGCCATGCTTTGTACTAGACCTGATCTCGCTTTTGCTGTTAGTATACTTAGCAGGTTTATGTCTGATCCTAGGATCAAACATTGGACTGCTATGAAATATACTCTAAGATATTTGTCTGGTACTAAAAACCTTGGTCTGAAATACTTTAATGCTGATTTGTGTGATCTGAAAGGTTTTGTTGATTCTGATTATGCTGGGTGTAAAGACTCAAGAAAATCAACCACTTCTTGGTTCTTTACTTGGGCTGGTAACTGTATATCTTGGAAATCTCAATTGCAATCTGTAGTAGCTCTGTCTACTACAGAGGCTGAATATATTGCAGCCACTGAGGCTATCAAAGAAGCAAAATGGTTAAAAGGTATTCTGGGTGAGGTATTGGGGACAAGCATTGTTCCTACCGTCTTCTCTGATAGTCAAAGTGCTATATATTTGTGCAAAGACCCTATGTATCATGAAAAAACTAAACACATAGATGTTAGATTTCATTACATTAGGGATGAGATTTCTAAAGGCAACATAAAAATTGATAATATTACTGGAGATGTTAATCCTGCTGATTTTGGTACTAAAATTGTTCCTGTTGCTAAGTTTTTGTTTTGCAGGCAGTTCTTCAAAGTCTTTGAAGTACCTTGAACATGAGGGTACTTGTTGGGTTAATGATGATAGGGTATAATCTGGTCTCTTGAATCCTGATACTAGCAATGATGATAAAAGCTCTAATGAGCTGTGCTGCACCAGAATTGGTCTTAGGAGGGCAAATTGTTATATTTGTAATCCTAATTCTGGTTATATTTATCCATGATGTTAAATGCTTAGATCGGAAGGTAAAGCAAGATTAAGAATAATTTAGGTCTGGCCCGTTTCAGCCTTTATATTTTGGTTTGGGCCTGTTTTAGAAAAGTCCAGTCCATTCTCTATATCTTTGACCCAGCTCTTTTGATTTGCATATAAGACGTCTCCTTCCTTCCTTCTGGAGATATCTTTTGCGTCATTTGAAACCCTAAGTCCAAAAAGGCGAGTCTGAGAGCTTGAGCGTTGAAGAGAGAGAAACCTCTGGTTTTTCTTCTGTTCGTTCGATTCTACTTCACTTGAGGTAAAAGCAAGCTGAGAAAGGTTGGAGATCAATCGTGTGGAGAAGCTGGAACGCTGGGCTGTTGGTTCGATTCCAAGAATCTGATACACCTGGGTTTCTGAAGCTTTGTTCGGTTATTTCTATTCCTTTTACTATTTTAGTTGTATTGCTTGAGTTTTGGCTGATTCTTGTGTGTTGGATCTTATTGATTTCTGGTCTTGCTTTGCAACCATCTTTGTATTCAAACTTTTCTGAGCTAGTGGATTCTTGGGACCGGGTTTCCCCTGTTGAAACCCCGCAGAGTAGGATTTATCCGAACTGCGTCAACATATCGTGTGTTCATTTCTTTATTTTTCTGTATTAGTTGAATAAGAGTTGTGAATCCGATATTTTGGCTGTGACTATCAATATAGTCTGTGAACATAAACTCATATAAGTCATTCATCTTCGTGTTTAATTAAATTAAATCACTCAATCCTAAAAAACCCCTTTTATTTACTAGTTTTATAAAAAGAGAATTATTCTTTTCCATGTGGATACGAACTCTACTTCACCTGTACTACGTATAAGTGTTAGATCAAATTCTCACATGATCCTATGGAATTTGTATCTATGTGTTTCATTGAATACAAAATTTGAGAGGAGACCTTGCGCTCCGCTTAAAGTATTGTTTTGTGACCGAGAGATCACAAGTTCAAGCTCTCGGAACGGACTATTGTAAAAAAAATTGACAAGAGAAGGCTTACTCAGCTCCAGATTAGTTCGTCGGACCATGGCGTGTGCCTTATAATAAAGATCAACCCATTACTTGTAGCCATTTGGATCACCATTTCCTAGGAGCTATTTGAATGAAATGACTGAATTTCTCCAGTTTGACAAAAAAACAGAACTTAACAAAAAAGATCTTCTCAATAGTAAGTAAGTTAATTACTTTTTTTAGAGTAATTACTTATATTCTAATTATTCAATTTATTCTTTAGATACATAAAATAAAAAAAATGGCAATCAATGCTAGAAATATAAGGCTATATAACCTATACCATACGTAGTAGTGGATCCAGCTCACAATGAGGGTGTCAGACCATTTTGAACCATCAGATCAAAAAACTAATGGCATAAGATGAGTGGGTCCTTTTTGGGCACAAATCTCGATGCCTCTCTTTTAATCCCTATTCCCTACCCTCTATATTGGTAAGGTACTCTGCCATAAGGTAGAGGATCCTAATCCCATAGTAGTCCATATTTTGTTTATGGAAAAGTTCCCAAAATAGGACTAAAACAGTTTGAAAATTCTAAAATAGGACTGTCATGTTTTTTTATTCTCAAAATAGGAGTAATTAATGTCATGTTTGGAAAATATTGTCATGTTAGAAGTCTGGTACTGCCAAAACTTGACAGTAATTTGTCCTATTCTGTGAATAAAAACATGACAGTCCTATTTTGAAATTTTCAAACATTTTTAGTCATATTTCGGATAATATTCTCTTTGTTTATAGAAAAATAGAACGAAGAACCATGCAAATTCGATATGCCCGGCCAATTAAGATAATAAGGTGTCTTATATCTAATTAGAGAGATTGTTTCGCGCGTTATTAGTTTGTATGGCCGCCGCCTATGAAGCACAGATACTTCCCTAGGGTAGCGTATCGGCGTATCGAATACGTTCCCGTATCCGATACTCTAGGATACTCGTACCGTACGTTCCCGGGCCGTATCTGCAATTTTTAAAAGTTTCCATTTTTTTTGTAATTTTTTTAAAGTTTCCGATACTCGTATCCTGACAGATACCCGTATCAACCATTTTTTAAAAAAAAATCCCAAAATTTACTTAATAAAATTCTAAAAAAAAAATGAAAATCTAAAACTACATTTTACTTGGTAATCAAATAATGGGCCTATATGGCTATATCCGACTTAAGTCATTAACTCATACTCCGAAGTGGGTACTTGCACTTTTAATTTCAAGATTGTAGTTGTTTGACTTATTTCTCATTTTAAATTAATGACTTATTGACTACATTTATAGTTCGAGATACACTAGTGTATATGAAAAATATTATGAATTTATTACTAAGTATCTTGAAAAAGGAAAATGATTTAATGCAATGAATGTGTAGACATCATAGGATATTATATGTGTGTGTGTATATATTTAAAAAAAATCTATTTTTAATATTTATAAATAGACCCCTATAACTTTTAATATTTGTAAATACACCCCCATAACTTTTAATATTTATAAATATGGCCCCGTATCTGTATCCTACTTTTTTTTGTTTTGACGTATCCCCGTACCCGTTTCCGCGTTTCCGCGTTTCCGCCTACCGGTATCGGTGCTTCATAGGCCGCCGCCTATCTATGGAGTTGGCAATTTTAAGATGATATAGTTGATTCTTGGCAACACGATATTAATTTAATTTGACCGTGGAAATACATGCATGTGAACACCAAAGAGGTAAGATATAGGGGGTGTTTGGCAATTGGCTGTTGGCTGTTAGCTGTTGATCGGTTGTGTTAGTTGTTTGCTGACAGCAGATTCTATTAGCTGTTTTAGTTAGCTGATGAGATTAGCAGTTTGTAAAATAATGTTTGATTAAATTGCCGTTTACAATCAGCTGATAACTTGTAAAATGACTTTTAAGGACATGAATTAATTTTTTATTAATGTAATTAGCACAACTACGTAAACCGTTTTTATGAGTTAAAAATAATAAAATGTATTAACACAAATAATAATTATTAACATCTTTTACGAATTAATAAATTGACTTAGTATTTTTAATTTGTTAAATTAGTGTTTAATTTGTTAAACACTATTGTCACTAGTCTTTAATTTTTGTTTTGAGGTCGTCTTTCGTTTCTTATGTCGCCAAAGGTTTATGTTTGCGTTATTGTTTATTAAAATGATTTTCTCGGAGCAAAAATTCTTACTACGTATATAAATGTGAAGTAAATAAAAGTCAAATGGTCCACTACTGTTATGGCCTACGATGTGATAATTTATCTATCAACAAGTGTGATCTTGATTGTTACAGGCTTACAGCAGATGAGAGGTAGTTTATCTCCAGTGGCGGATTTGGAGCATAAATTTCGGGTGTTCAATGTTCTTTTAGGATGTTTTTACTTGGACTGTTATTTTGCCCCAGATTAGACCAGACCAGACCAGGCCAGTCCAGACCAGACCAGTTCAGACCAGACCAGACTTGGATAGTTATAAAAATACAAAGAAACCAAACATTACCAGACCAGACCAGACCAGATCAGACCAGCAAATTACAGTCCAAGTAAAAACAACCTTAATAGACATTTAAAGGGTAATAAATAAATATAATAAAATTTATACACATATATACCTACAATTTTTTACAAAAATTGGGTGTTCATGTGAACTAGTTTGAACAAGAGTGGCTCCGCCACTGTTTATCTCGAAAAGAAATCAATAGCTAGTTAGGATAGAATTGGAAAACAAGATCGTAATGGAAAAAGCCATGCCCAAAACGCTAAAGATAGTGGAGTTTAGTACGTAGTATATTGGCTGTTTGGAACAAAAAGCTAAATAAAAAAGCTATTTAACCAAACACCTAATTAGCTGATTGAGATGGTCAAAAAGCCGAAAATAAGCTAAATCAGCCAAAAAATGACTGATAGGCTGCTAACCAAACACCCCATATTCTAATATTCTTGCTAATTTCGACAGTAATATTATTATTATTAATAATAATACGAGTAATAATAATCACAATAATAATAGTTCGCCGCACAACAAGTGTATATATATATATATATATATATATATATATATATATATATATATATATATATATATATATATATATATATATAGAGGGCTCTTCTCCTCAGGCCGGTCTGACGGGCTGCCCCGTCCGGCCGAGCCCGTTTGGGCACCTTCCCGGTGGAATTTTTTGATGAAATTTTTTGAGCATGTTCCTCATCAAGTCTAGTTTGTCCATACCAAATTTCAGCTCAAAATTCGATCGGGAAGGTCGTCAAATGATTTTTGCAAGTTAACTGGTCCGGAAAATACATATTCCGGACCAGTTAACTTGCAAAAATCATTTGACGACCTTCCCGATCGAATTTTGAGCTGAAATTTGGTATGGACAAACTAGACTTGATGAGGAACATGCTCAAAAAATTTCATCAAAAAATTCCACCGGGAAGGTGCCCAAACGGGCTCGGCCGGACGGGGCAGCCCGTCAGGCCGGCCTGACATGAAGTTTTCTATATATATATATATATATATATATATATATATATATATATATATATATTGATCAAATTATATGTTGCGTGACTTGCATCTGAGAGAACATGCTTTGGTTGCTTTGTGAGGATAGTAATAATTGTCTAATTCAATTCATCAGCTCCCAAAGTAAGGATTTTAAAAAGAAGAACAGCTGGTTAATGTAATCATTCATATATTAACGTACGTAGAGTGGTAGACATGCACTACCGGCCATCGTCGGACTTGATCTGATATCCATAAAGGATATGATCGATGTACGTAGAATTATTATTAGGGAAATTACCCTAAATAAATAGGATTAAAAATGTATGTATATTCCAAAATAAGACTACATATCATGTTTTATTTTCAAAATAGAACTAATTATTGTCATGTTTTGGCAGTATCAGACTTTAAACATGACAATATTTTTTAAACTTGACAGTAATTACACTTATTTTAGGAATAAAAACATGACCGTCTTATTTTAAAATTTTCAAACCTTTTTGTTAATTACCACGAATTATTACAGATCTACGCAGTATATCCTACCGCGAATTATAGTTCAAAAGCGTCATAATTGGAGCATCATATAAAGGTCGTTTGGTAACACGTACTGTTTTTCGGTTTAATTATCAGGCTTATCAGTCAACTTTTTTACCAAACACATAACTTTTGTTTTTGCGCGCTGAATTGTATAATAATAAGAAAAAGTAAGGTTGGAGTTACTTTTCTGGCTGCATTGGCTGAAGTTACTGTATATGAACATTTTAGCTATTTTTACATATATATTTTTTATTAATAAAATACTACTACGTAGTATATTTTAAAAATAGTTTTTTTTTCTTAAATCAGCAGAATCAGCCAATGCAACAACTTCAACCAGAACTTCATAAATTTCAGCAGAATCAGCCGATTTTCGTGTTTCCAAACAGGCTCATCTTGTTCCAATGTAGTGTCGTGCTCCTGCTATATATTTTCCTAGCTTTTCAATCAATCTCTCTTATTATATCTTCCCTGATTTTTTCTCTTTTCTTCAATTATTTTCTTCTCCTTCATCAAAATTTGAAGAATCTAATCACATGTTTCATTTTTTTAATCTTCAAAATTTTGTTTTTTTTCCTTTTCTTTCCTTTTCTTCAGTTATCTTGTTCTCAGGGGCAGCTCTGGGTGGGTGCAGCAGGAGCCCTAGGCCCAAAAAATGTGAAAAAATTAGGCCCAAGAGCTAGTCTTGGGCTTTTTATTAAGAGTGAGTAGGCAGCGTTTTTTGGCTGTATCCACTAGTTTTATGTGGCCCAGAAGAAAGGATTGTGAAGGCGTAATCAATTTTAAATTAAGGATAAGACTCTCTGTTGGGTTGGTGCCTATAACTGAACCGCCTAAAAACATTCCAACTCCTCCTCATAAACTTCCATTATTAGTCAACAACCAATAGATAGTGGATACATCAATTCCTTGAGCCTTTTGTCCCTCCTAATAATATGATATGAGATTCTAACTTCAATTCTAATTATCTCTAGTCCTCTATATCTGTTATTGCATGCTCTTATGTCGTTGTATATTTTGCTTTTATGATCTTACTTATTTCATGATCATATATCATAACTTTTCATCCCTTTTTAATTAGTTTTTATTGAATTTACATTTGCGTTGATAAATCATTTAGTTGTTGACTTGAATTGTGATGTTGTGTTATCGATCGTGAAATCATGAATTCAGATTTACACATCCTTCATCCCGAATTGAGTTGCAATTTTTGAATTTTAAGGTTGACTGGTGCTAAATTAAATCATCACATGTACGGGATATTTAAATCAATTTTAATACTTACATATTTAGAAACTAAGTTGAAAGTTCTACGAAGTCGCAAAATCCAACTTAGAATATAATAAAATTTTGACATGTTAAATAAGTTGATAAAATGAAACTATATTATATAAAAAAGTGAAATTGTATTGATAAAAAAGTTGACTTTGCAAAACATTTCAGGACGTATGGAGTATTAAGAACTACGTAGTACTTTTAAAGTACTGAAATTGGAAATATGTTGTAGATTTTTTAGTTAAATTTTGTTATGTAATTAAATTTTGATTTTGTCAGAGTTTTAAAATTTCTTCAGAAAAAAATGGATCTTCATTAAAATTATAATTTAATTAATTCCAAGGTAATAAAAATGTTTTCTAACTTTGATTTTACTTAACGTAGTACTGGTATCGGCTCTTTCTCTCTCTAAGAGAGAAACCCTAGCATAGCAGCGGCTGTCTCCCCTGGATTTAGGGGTCGTTTTCTCCGCTTTCGTCTTTGACGGAGTGCGGCTTTCTTCCGCCATTCGTGAGGTTTTCTTCTTTGGCAGTCCGCAATACCTATATGACGGTCAAAGGTTGTGCACCCCTGACAATAGGTGAAGAGTTTTGAGGATGTCGTTCATGATTGAGATCAAAAAGTCATGGACAAAGCATGAGGCTAGGGGCTGGAACAGATCTAGATTCAAGCAAGATCATCCGTATTAGGTGGTGACATAGGAGGCTTGGTAGAGATCATGATGAATAAGAAGCAAGGAGAAGAAGAAGCTACAGTACTGCTGGAGTGTCCCCCTCCTGAACCGCCGTCATGGAGTGCAGAAGAGTCTAGGGTTTGGAAGCAACATTTTAATTTTACTGTTTGCTTGCTATTTATTTTTCATGATCAGACCTTTTATTTTTCTGTTGGTTACTTTTATTGTTGTAAGACTCTTACATTAGGATTGAGTGATGGGAGGCCTGGTTTAACCGTCGTTGGCTCATTTATGCCCATTATAGGATTAACGAGTCATATTGCTTTTTTGAAGGTGATTGACTCTAATTTAAGTCTGGTTTGAGAACTGGCGGTTTCATGTGGTCCTTTTGTCGTTTTACCCCCTATCTAAATGTTGTGATATCAATTTAAGTCTCCTACTTCCAAAAATAACATTGATTTTACTTGTTTGATACGGTGAATTATAAGTCTTTTTTTATTATTACAATTTTTGAGGTATTACAATTTTGTTATATATTAGATTAGAAAAAAAGTTTAAAATTAGGCCTATTATAATTATCTTCCCCTAGGCCTTGAAATTATTAGGGGCATCCCTAGTTGCTCTCCTTAATCAAATTATTAATAATCGACCCGTAATTTCATTTTGTTCAAAATAAACTTAGGTTTTCCCCTTCCATCAATTCAAAATAAAAAATTATACATAGTATTTCTATTTGAAGACCTCTAACACTTCTTCAAGCTATATACGGAGTATATCTTATATTACATAGTTTACATTTCAACTTGTATCAAGCCGGTTACATTTCCATTAACATCATTTATATTTCGATTTGCCTCAAGTTATATTTCCATTAGTCATATACATTTCAACTTGACTCAAGTTACATTCCAATTAATGGGATTTACCGTCGACTTGTCTCAAGCTTCTTAAATTAACTAGTTACATTTTGCATACACATGATTTATATTTCGACTTGCCTGAAATTACATTTTACATACACGCGATTTACATTTCATATAGGAAAAGTGTGACTATAACTACCGGAGTGACTAAAGCGAGTTACATTATATTCCAATTCACGAGTTACATGTACCGCTAATTGGGATTATGTTTGCAACAACACGACTTACATTCCAGTGTACAACATTTACAAGACGAAAAATGTTGAGACAAATATAATGTCTCAATATTGAGATAAATATTGAGACATTATATTTATCGTTGACCCGCATTTTTTTAATTAAAACTTAAACTTAAATGTCGTTGTTTAGCTGTAGAGTATGATGCACAGTTGCTTACCATGAAGTGCTCCCACGATATAACAACTCACCTCTTTACTAGGGGTGTACAAATGGGTACAGAACCCGCAGGTTAGGTCGGGTAATACTAATTTTGGGCGTTTTAGGACCGGATCCTAATTCCAGAAAACCCAAATGGGACGGGTCTTAAAAATTTAGGAATCAAACGAATCATAAAATTTGAAAAAACGGGCACTCAGACTGATCTGTTTTAAAATATTATTTTCATAAACTCTATTCTATTTAATATACTAACTATACATGCTAACTACACATGAAAGCTCTTCATGTTCATGTGTCTCAGACAAAGACTTTCAATTGAAAAAATTCGTTAGTATATTAAAAAGAGTTTCAAATTCCATATAAATTCTTGAATGATTATATCTTGTCTTTTTTTTTCTGAACAAAGACTCTTACTCCATGAATTGTGACATGTATATTATATTCATTTGATTATCTTAACTCTGTTTATATTTTGAAATTTATTAAGCTTTAAATTGTTCTTTTAGGCTTAATATTCATTTTGAAATGTATAGTGACTAGTTTAATTTTTTAATGAGAATTTCAAAATGAATTTCTCCCCAAATCACATCCATATGAGAATTTTCAAACAGCTCCCCTCGACAGAAAGGATTTGATTTGACAACGGGTCTCCTCAACTATGTAAACATGAGGATTTGCTTACTATCTCCCCAAACTTTAATTTAATTTAAACAGAATGTGTACTAATGGATGAACAAACGAGACCCTTTTACCTCAATATAATGAATGTAAAAGATCAATATTAGATGTTAAGAACAACAAGTACTCTAGTCTAGAAATAATAAAAGAATAGACCTAGACATAAGTGAGTATAATTACGTACGTAATACTCCCTCCGTTTCATTTATATTGTCCCATTTTACCTTTTCGGGAAGTCTCACTTAAATTGCCTCATACCATATTTGACGAAGTTTGTGTGACTCTAAATCATTCTTACTTTATTCTTACTTTATCAATTAATATCAACCACACAAATCCACTTTTTTTAATAACCGTGTCACCCTCTTCCGGGACAGTATAAATGGGACGGAGGTAGTAATAACTAAGCAAAGCTTGAAAGTTAATGCACAGGAGCTCTATGAAGCTAGATATTACAGTAATGGACTACGATTTGCTTGATATGTCCCTCTTGAAAAGGTTAAAGAACTAATGTAAGAAACTAAGAATAAACATAAGAGAGTATTGGGTTGTGTTTAAATTGTGATGGATGTAAGAGGGGTTTATATATTGTTCAAAAACTTATGAGTAGGATAATGTGCCGTATGAGACTTGGTAATTAGAGAATGATTTTCAGTTCAAAGCCTTCCTAAACATATGTTATATAACGTTAGGAAATACTTGGGCATCAAGTATCCGTTCAAGTTTGGATTTGGATAAAGTTTGTGAACACTTTTTACTGAATAGTCTGGTGGCACATTCGACGGGTGGAGTGTGATGTTGTAACACCCCGACCCCGCAGAGTCGAATGTTGTTACTCCTGAATGCCATCCAAGCCCAGTACTATCCGCACAAATAAAAACGAGCCTTTTATTGTGCATTTTGTCCTCACTTGTGCGCATCGTGAGAAACTTCCCAGTGAGTCTTAACAGATGAGCTCCTTAAAAGGAGATGTGCCTTTTTTGTATGAGTAGTGCTATTAATCCTTTTAAGTTAATATCAAGTATTACAGGTGGACCATACCTAGTGGTCAACCGCTTAAGTATGATTAGTATTTGGTCAATATGCCTTAAAATGATCACCAATTTTCAACTCCATTTCAGACCAAAGGTCGGCTTAATGCTTCACAGGCAGTCGTTTTAGTCCAGGACTTTTTATAAAAATGTTTTGAATAGTTATTTAAATTTCTAACCAAAAACTGCAAAATATTAAGGTCCAAAGTGAAACTTGAATGGTCAACATACAACCATTCAGTGGACTAGTATAGTAATATGACATGCATGCATATTTTTATTAGCTTAACTACTCAGAGGTTCTATTGTATTATCTTTACAAGAAAATTCATAATCCTAATACTAATTCCATATTGTGCCTTAAGTCAATTTCTAAAAAATAGAAGGAATAAGGGACTGAGATATATTTGCACAAACTTGAGACATTATGAGTAACATTGAATATATTATTTGTTAACATCAAAGCAATGGAGTCATTGTATAAAGGCTTACATCTTTTGCTTCAGAGAAGGGTCTGGAGACAGTGGTGCCTGGGTGAGAAATTGGAGGATAGGGGGCTTCCTTGCAAAAGAAGAAGACTAGTCAGCCCCTAGTTTTTCATGATATATAGCTTATAATTCATCCTTATTTGATCTCATTTTGTCATCTCCAAGTTCTTTTTGCTAGCTTATTGCTTCTTTCTTCATCTTCATCTTCACAATCATCTTTTGTTCTTTGTTTAATTTTTTCTGCCCAAATGATCTGCATCATCGGCAGGCTCATTTACTGGATTTTCGTATACTATTTTTAGATCCATTTTACTGATCAAACAATATTAAGGCTAAATTTCGTTGAAATAAAATTTGTTTTTAAGTTTCTCATTAATAGGACAGTCATAAGACAACGATTGAGTTGCCTACTTGCCTTCAAGACCCAATTCTTAGAGGTAAGGGTCCTTTATTGCAAGGGTTGTTTTGTGTTCTTACGCATCAAGGCTTCATATGTGAAATCTTCAACTCGAGAGCTTATGTGGCTAAGCTAAAATACCCAAGCCTTCATCAACGACCTCATGAGGACAAATAGAGAAAATGGAATGCATGTAGACATGTAGTGGTGCCCCCCTTCATCACAAGACTACGAGGTTCTCTCATAAAATTTAATAGTTATAGGTGAATTAGTGAATATATACATGATAAATTATGGGTGAATGATTTTTGATGAAGTAATTTGTTGAATGTGAGACATGATCTTCATATGTTTTTCATTCTAGGGGTTGGCTCATGTATCTTTATATTGTCATCCTTTAGGATTCATTCACTTCACTCACATTAATAGTCTTTATCATTGTGAGGAACTTCTTATCACTGTGGCCATGCTCTTCCCGTTCATTCAATAATGCTCATCCAGTCATCCACACTTACTCATGTTACTATCTTGATTGATTCTTGCGAGTTTGTCAAGCTAGCTTCTCAAAATGATCATGTGTTCGGACTTCCTTATGTGACTAGGGCCCAAAACTTATGGTCCATTATAAATTTGATGAAGATGTCAATACTTTTCTTCTCGACCAGTATGGATGTCTATATGTTGTTGCTAGATTTTTTTTGGGAAGGGGATTTTTATTGATAAAAGGGAAAACAGTACAAAGTGAAAAGGAAAGAAAAACACTACAAAAGGAACAATAGAGGAAACATCTAAAAAATAACTAGTTCCACAGGAAGTCTCTCGATTGAGACCTTGTTCTCATGCTATGCCGTCTTTTTATTCTTTTGAGCTTTTCTGTAAATTTTGATCTGCGTATTCAAGTTTTCAGTTGGCAAGCAGTTTTCAATAAGGACAAACTTTTATTTATGGCAAACCGATCTGTTGAATTTGGAGTTTCCAATTTCATCCTGGTTTGATAAAGGAGGAGGACGATCACTTTCAGTCGCATGTCCTAAAAAATCGTTTGAGAAAAAAGAGTCATAAGAAGGATCAAATTAAAGTTGTCTGATGCATCAGAGTAAGCCCGAAGAAGTGGAATTTAAGGTTGTTTCTCAAAAGAGATGAGTTGTTGCTTCTCGCCATAGGCTCTCTGGACTTCATAGTTGAAAATGAGTTTGGAAATGGTGATATCTTTAGTATCAGCCAATGTCTCGTACTCCCGATGCATGGCTTCCTCCAGCTCTAAATAAGATACTCCAACAAAATTAGAAAATAAAGCTAGAAAATCTTTGAGCATTGAGTTGTGCGGACCCTTGGGGACTATAATTGAGCTGCCCTTTGAGATGAACTGTCACGCCCCGGACCTATCCGGACACGTCAACAACCCGCCGTACAATATGAATAGTCAACCGCAGTCCAACACATTCATATTATACAAGGCGTCTTGAATATCATTCACACATATACATCCATAAACAAACATAATAAGTAATTCATAACGCAGCGGAAAACATTATTTAAAACAAAAGAGCCACACAGGGCTATTCATGAGCACGCAGGCTCTATAGTAAAATATCCATGAGCAAATTTAATAATGTTTCAAATAGAACGGAGGAAGCACGAACCAAGTCTTCTCTCCGAGGAATCGCCCGATCAACGAGCACAGGATGCAAGCTCTAGCCTCAACCTGAAATGGTGGTGGGACGCCCCCGAAGGGGTCAGTACTCTATACGGCTATAAAGTACTGGTGTGGCAGGCATCTAATAGATATACAACAAGTATTTCAAACACAAGACCCTCAAATAGGGTGATAGTACATTATGATTGTAACCCTGAGTTACCCCGTTTAAAAATTATACTTACTTTATATAAAAGTCAAGTAGTCGGCCCGTGGGCCCATGTTCATTTGGAAATCACCATTCCCAACCCCGTGACTATAAGCCACGACAACTCCTAGAGTCCAACCCTAGTACATGACATTGTATTCTAGAGCTCGGCTCTACCACATCACCATACAATTCATATACCTCGGGTCAATTTCCTTACCTTGCGTTCTAGAGCTCGGCTCTATCACATCACCACGCAAGTCCTAGAGCTCGGCTCTAGCTATACAATACATAGACTCCAAGTCTACACCTTACATGCATTCTAGAGCTCGGCTCTATCACATCACCATGCATTAAGGTCCAATTCTCAAGCAACCCTATGCCTAGAATTGACATATCATCAAACTACCATGGGTCATTTTTAAAGACTTCCCATAACTTAACCTTAGTTCCATACTAGGTTATTATATACACTTGAACTATATTCAAGTATCTTTCATACAATCCAATCCCTAGGATCAATTTAATTCACAAGTTCCAATAATCACTAACTAGTATTCCAATACTATTAAGATTATTGTTATCATACCATTGTCCTCATTATTTGTAGTTCTCTACATATTTATAATTATGTAGCAGCAACTTAAGCATTCAATTTCAATACACAAATATTCATTTATGTATCCACATAATTCATACATGAGTAAAATACCCATTTTCACAAAATGGTTCTTTTATACTCATTTAATCTCATATTATTCATACCTTCTCAAATCATTTCAAATTTCATTCTTTGGCAACTATATCAATATTTCATCAATATATAATCATCATAATCCATGATAAATCATGATTTAAGCATTTAGGTAATCTCATGCTTAACCTACAAGTTGTAAGCAATTAGATGTCAATCCTCACCTCAATTGAGCTTTAAACTTTCCCTTCTTGGTCCAATGGTCAAAGCTTCGGTCAAGGTGGATTTGGAACTGATTCCTTGCTCAAATATGAGTGTTAAACAGCCTCTTCAAGGTGCTAGCTCAACCCCTAAACGTTGGTACGAAAACAGCCCCTAGAATGGGTGTTTTCCGGCTAACTCGTTTCCTAGTTTTCCAAGATTTGTTCTAGGTTAGTATCTAACCTTTACATCAATAAAATAACTTAATAGGGACATATTATAAACTTGGAGTAGTGTATAATAGTTCCACCAATCGTTCATATCATTTGGAAAATGAATGGAAAGGTTTTGGGATTAACAACTCACTTAGAAGAGTAAATCCGTTCCTGCGAGGTCGCGTTCTGTTCGGACGATTTGGAAGCCTTCCTCTACTCCGATTGATGCAAACCAGACCTTCACGGATTCCTCGTCTTGAGAGCTTTCTTTTGGTATCTCACACGCCTTAATTGGATTGGTAAAACTCGAGATATAGACCAAACAGTTTCAGCACTCTCACAGCTCGAGTTCACAGACCTCTGCTCGTTCCAGATCGATTTTTGGATGATTTCTCTCTCCTCTCGAACTGTGGCCACTCAAATATGAAAATAGACTTCAAAAGCTATCCAAAGACACCTTATACACCCCATTTGGACGAGTACAACTCTCAAAATGAAGGGAGACAAAACAGCACACCTGTTTGTGCGAAAACAGTGGTGGTGGCCCCAAAATTTGATTCCAATTGTGTCATGGGCAGTGCTTCTCCATGTGGTGCGGCCAAGGTGAGTCTTCTCACATATTTTCCTTGTCTTGCAGGTACTAATATCATGTGGAGTGGTTCCCCATTGATCCCAATTAATTTGGGATCCAAAATATCTATCAATACACCCAAAAATGGAAGAATGGGTCCTATTGTTTTATCTTTTGTCAAAGATGTCTTTTTGTACTCATCCTAATTTATTTAGAACAAGTCAACTTCCTAAATCACATTATTGACCTCCAATATGTGTAGGCTCATCCCAATAATTTACTTGATGAATATTACGAAAGAATACGGGTTTGAACAATACAAATATTCAATCATGTGCTACGTAAAATATTAATCGTTTTTCCATTGTTTTCAAATCGGAAATTCAATACATCACTTTGAATTTAAGAATGAAATTTTCAAGGACGTTCGGGTGCGGTGTCACATGAACATACAACTTTTGTTTAGAGTTCCCACAAACAGCATCGATGTTGGTTTCAGGGGATGAACCCATCACAAAACCTATTTTATATTCCCCCCCGTCCCGCTATGATTGTCTCATTTTACCATTTCGGTCCGTCCCACTAAGATTGTCTCATACCTTATTTGGTAAAGTTTGTGTGGTTATAAATCATTCCTACTTTATTCTTACTTTATCAATTTAATATCAACCACATAAACACACTTTTATTAATAACTGTGCCACCTTCTCTTGTCTTAAACTTAGGGGGACGGAGGTAGTACTACATAATTATAAAAGTATATGAAAAGTGACAATAGTACAAGAGATTTAGAAGTTTTTTATGAATTAATCTCACTTTTGGTCTTATGAATCTTATGTCAATTCCACATTTAGTCTACATCTTTCATTTGTCTACTTTTGATACTTGACTAGTGAAAGTGGACAAAATGATAACTTAGCGTCAAAAGTGTATAAAATGAAATATATGGAGTAAGAGTGTAAAAGTGTCAATGTTTCCGATGATTAAAATCGCCGGAAAAGGATTGCAAATGATCAAGGTTCCAGGGACTGGCCAAATGTTCCAACAAATGAGATTCAATGTTTCTCTTAGAGTATGAGGACCGTAACAATTACGTAGTACTCCCTCCAGTTCTAAATAAACTTCACACTTTCCTTTTCGAGACGGTCCAAAATAAACTTCACACTTCCTTATTTCCTTATTTGGCAAAGAAATCTACATCAAAACAGTGTTAAACAGTGCTAAACAGTGTCTCAACAGTGCCAAACAGTGTCTCAACAGTGTCTCAACAGTGCCAAACAGTGTCTCAACAGTGCCAAACAGTGCCAAACAGTGTCTCAACAGTGTACTCTACAGTAAAGTCAACTTTATTTCCTTAATAACTGTGAAGTCAAACACTGATGTTTAAAAAGAACCGGAGGGAGTATATAACTATATATATTTAGACATAAATGAAGTAATAATTACGAAGTGTAATACTCCGTATAAGCTAATAAATGAATAACTAGGGATGACAATGGGGCGGGGTTCACTCCTCATCCCCGCCCCATGTCTAAAAAGTCCCCACACCCCCACTCCATCCCCAGGTACTCCCCGACCCGCCCCATCCCCACGTCACCCCATTGTCCCCCACGGGTGCCCCCATATAAATTTTATTTTGTATTATTTGCATATTTTTAAACTTATTTTATAGAAAAATATATATGTAGCACTAAAAGAGGTAAACTAGATAATATTGTGTTTGATAAAAGTTAATTCCGCCAATTTTTAATATGAGTAATTCTTTAATTTGAATAAGTTATGTGAAGATAATAAAAGTAAAAATGTAAGTAAACATATTATCAACTTTTATGTCTTTACAAATTTCTCATCAATTAAAATGCAATTAATTATTTATATTGTGTGTGTGTGTGTGTGTGTATATATATATATATATATATATATATATATATATATATATATATATATATAGAGATAAGAGATCACATACTAACCATGCTTAAAATACTAACTTACTAACTCAATAATATGCAACACATTGAACTTCAATATGCAGTACAAATAATGTAAAGATGCATACTGTGAATTTCAATATGCAATAAAAACAATATGCAAAACTTTGAACTTTAATATGCAGTACAAATAATATGCAACACTTTGAACTTCAATATGCAGTACAAATAATGTAAAGATGCACCGTTTTTGATAGTTTGTAGGTTAGCATGGGAGGAATGGTTAGTATGTGATCTCACCCCTATATATATATATATATGCATATGTGTGTGCTATTTTCTCACTTTCTCACTTTTAAAACACATCTAACATTTATGATAAGTATTTTCAGTCATTATGTACTCGTATTAATATTCTAATATAATAATATGCATTAGTTCATTAACCGTGACTAAACACATACATTTATATATACGTACATGTAATAAAGCGAAGTTATCTTCAAGAATTCATTTGAATGTCTTTCCGATTTAATTGTTGGCTGAAATTTGGTATGAGTAAACTAGATTTAATGAATAAGATTCTCAAAAAAATTCATCAACAAATTCCATCGAGAACTGCCCCAAATGGCAACGATCGGACAGAGCCTCCTATATAAGAGCTTATTTGACTTTTTTATGTAAGTTCGATGGTTTATTTGAAACTTTTCCCAAATATCAATCACTCATTTAATAAAGCGATTACCCGCAGTTACCCACGGTTATAGTCGTTACCCGTTGAAGTGGTTATGATTTGGGTAAAAATTACTCATTAGTTAATGGGACGGTTATGGGGCGCGGGAATTACCAAACGGGCGGGTACAATTACATGTAAAGGATTTGGACGCGAGTACAATTATCATCCCTACCTATAGAATAGAAGACAAAACTCACAAAAGCAAAGGATTTGGACGCGAGTTATCCGACAAAAAACATCGAGAACTTACTCTGAAAGGTAAAGAAAGAAGCATTTGCACCACTTGAGCTACTACAACTTTTAAATGATGGGGCTACAACATGAAGACATTTTAATTCTCCCTTTCCTATAAGCATCCGGATTCCCACCTCGCTTGAACCCATTGCTTTCAACGGACCTTCAAAATGTGGTGTTGTGGGGACATAATTCCGTTTATAATAGACCCGGTGAGTGATGCAAGTTTATTTTTTCCGTGATCCCTGCACAGTGTGCGCGAAAATCTCGGAGTTTGGGTTTCGGTCTGCTGCTAGCTGCTAAGCTGCTGCTCTTAGTCATCCTTGCTCCCTCCTGTTCTCAAGAATTTATCCAAGATTTCAACATAATTCATTTTACAGTATGCATAGCAAGAGAAAGTGGGAGACCCACCGTTTGTAGTTTTGGGGGTTTATGTATAGGCGAAAAAGATTCAATCTTTTCGGATTTTTCTTCTGTGGGTAATGTTACTAGGACAGCTATGAGTTGTCCGGAGCTTTTGGGAGGAAAATTTGGATGGTCTAAGCTGCAGAGTTGACTTTGGGGTGGGTTTGATTCTTCTCTGAAGGTACGATCATTGTTTTACTTTCGTTCTTTTCTTGTGTTAAATTCCTACCCAATTGCCCCTAATCAATTTTTGCGTTTCCTGTGTTGGTTGTGCTTGTATGCTGAGTTTTCTTTTGGGTAGTGAAAATGCTCTTCTTGATCTATCTAATTTGGTTTTGCAAATCACACAGAAGGTTTCTCTCGTGGGTACAAACTCTTAGCTACTTTAACTTTACATATTGATAAAATCGACAATTTGGTAGTGGCGTCACCTGTCACATGAATGTTCATCTGCTTGCATTTTTTATCTTCGAATGCTTTAATCCAACTTTTTCATGCTCTCTTCGCCCAAAATAGAATATCTTTATGCTGCAAATGAGGGATGAGTAAAAGTAAGTCTTGATAAAGTGCTAAAGCCTTTTCCTTTTATTGAGAATCATAGTTTCCCCACTTCGTGAATTCACCCATGTATTTTGGTATATTTGTATGTATATGTATATCAATCCTAATCAAGAATATATCTTGTTTGTCCCTTGGGAAAATGGAATATGTTGTTACAAGACAGAACAGGTCTAAGAGCCTGCTTAATTTTCTTCTTTAAATTCGTTCAGTTAATTTGGTGCCATTTTGGGTGTGCTTTCTAATTTATAGTATCTATTCTAGTTAAATACCAACATCCTTGACTGGGATGAGGTTCGACTTTGTGGCCTTCTCTTTGAGAGTGTCATTGGGATTCCGTCGAACCACAAGGAGCTTGGCATTTGGTGCTTTCTTTTAATATTCTTGATCCTTAGGAAATGCTCAAATTGCTTATGGTAAAACTATGGCATTCACAGAGCCCATTTTGTAAGGGCTGTATGTCTGAATTGAATGAATTTTCTGAAAGGAAAGTGTTTACTAATATCCATGTCAGCGAAATAAGTAAGTCAGGACCTACTTGTTTTGTTTATTCTTCTGATAAGAAATGGAGCATTAATCTTCTTTTCTTTATCTCCTGAGAATATTCATGTGTTGAACTTAAACAATTAAAGCAGGCACCTTTCTTGCAGCAAATGGAGAACTTGTGACCAAGAATGGATCCCAAGTCTTTCATCAGGTTATCAATAGGATCGTTGGGATTGAGGATCCCCCAACCGGCCTTAAGCAGTCCAATATCTTCTTGTTCATGTGAGATCCGTCTTCGAGGTTTTCCCGTTCAGACAACGTCTGTTCCCTTTTTACCCTCACCTGAAGCTGCCCCAGACTCTAACAGTACAGCCTCCAGCTTCTATCTCGAGGACTCGGATGTAAAGTCACTACTCCAGCCCGGCTGCTTTCATACCAACCACACCTGCCTGGAGATAGTTGTTTTCACTGGGCAGAAAGGTACCCATTGTGGGGTTTCTATCAAGAGACACCAGATTGGTACATTTAGGTTGAAAGTGAGTCCTGAGTGGGGTAAAGGAAAACCAGCTGTTCTTTTCAATGGTTGGATTGGGATTGGGAAGAGCAAGCAGGGTGGCGGGAACACGGGAGTGGAGCTTCATTTAAAGGTGAAGTTGGATCCCGACCCAAGATATGTTTTCCAGTTTGAAGAGAAGACTAAATTGAGCCCTCAGATAGTTCAGCTTCAAGGAACCATCAAACAGCCTATTTTCAGTTGCAAGTTCAGTCAAGATCGGTAATTAGTTGCATCTTTTTTTGCCTTTTGTTATTATTAGACACTTTTTTACACAAAGCGGGTCCTCCTGTGCGGCAGGTTGCGTGACTAATCTAAGTCACAGATGAGTGTGTCCTGCATTTCTAGCGGGGAGGGAATCTAGTTGTTTGGCTTTCAGCGTGTAATACTGAAGTTTGATGATGATGATGATGATGATGATGATTATGCATATTAACAGTGTTCTAGTTTACCATTTTACCTTCAATATTTTTCAAATCTGTAGCTATGTTTAATACATAATCACATTTGGTTGTTCCTATGGTAAAAATTCTCGTCTAAGTGTCGAGCCTCATCTAAGTGTCGACTTATCCTCGCATAGGTACAAGGTTGTTCTTGACTGACTATTTCTTCCCCTGCTTAGGGCGCTTTAATTAGACCTAGATCTTTCATGTAATCATTTGATAAAATGATATGTCATCTCACATTGGCCAATTAGAAATATTCGGAACTCATTTGGTAATGGCTGAATCTGCTGAAATCGGTACAATTCTAGCTGAAACAGCTAAATATGCTGAATTGTGCAAAAATGATATTTAAAGTATTTTTTATTAATAAAATAATGGAAAACACATATGAAAAAAATAGTATAAACAGTTTTTTATATAAGGTCTTGGATGTCTTAATAGATCACAGAACCAATTAAGCTCCAAAGAGATTATAGTCCATGGCTTAATGTGCAGACCCTATCTTATTCTTGACAGTTGGCACACCCAATGCACAGCATTCCTTAATGTAAATGCTCAAAGTTGATTTGAAATGACAGGGTCCTGCAGGTGGATCCCCTGAGCAACTTTTCGTCAGCTGGTTTCGTCGATAGCTCCTACCTTGAAACAGAAAGAAGGGAGAGGAAAGGGTGGAAGGTAACCATACACGACCTCTCTGGATCAGCTGTTGCTGCAGCCTTCATAACCACGCCATTCGTGCCGTCAGCGGGTCGTGATTGGGTGGACCGGTCCAACCCAGGAGCTTGGTTGATCGTCCGGCCCGATCCGTTTACGCCCGACAGCTGGCAACCATGGGGGAAACTGGAAGCATGGCGGGAACGCGGCGGAATAAAAGATTCTGTCTGCTGCCGCTTCCGCCTTCTGGCTGAGGAAGGTGGCGAGGATCTTATCATGTCAGAGATACTCATCGGTGCCGAGAAGGGCGGGGAGTTTTACATAGACACTGAGAAACGGGTGGTGGGTCCGGTGCCGAGCCCAAGAAGTAGTGGTGATGACTTGTTGTCGATGTTGGGCCCCGTTTTAGGCGGGGGGTTCGTAATGAGGTGTAGGGTGCAAAGCAAGCTGGTAGTGCAACTGGCGATGAGACACGTGACTTGCGTGGAGGATGCCGCCATTTTTATGGCACTTGCAGCTGCTGTTGATCTTAGTGGTGAGGCGTGCAGGCCATTTCGCAGAAGGCTCAGGAGAGGCACCAGTCGCCATTCGTGGTGATATCCCAGTGGTTATACACGCACAATACTCCCTCAGTCCCTTGAAGCATGAACGGTTCTGGCAAGTTGTGTTTGTAACTTTTGTACACTTTTGGTACAAAAGTGCTTGATATAATTCGTGTTATATTTCTACCTATGTCATATTTTTACGTAAATTCCATTAAAAAGATGTAAATATGTATCTGCAATATGTAAGAGATTTTAATATAAATTATTAATATTTAATGTAAATGCGATACATTATAATGTAAATGATATTATGAATTATGAATATTTTAAAAACACGTGATTAACTTGTAAATGTAATACTCCGTAGTATTTATTATTGATATAAAAGCTAATGTTCTATGCGAATGACTTTATACCAAATGTAAACTACATCTGTTAATATATAGGTCTCATTGTGTAAAATGTAAATTGCATGTGTCAAATAAATAATAAGAAATTAATATAAATATCCCGAAATTTTGAAAAGGTGTGAGATAAATACCCCAAATATGCATATGTAATATATATACTCCCAACTTTAAATAAAAGTTATTTCTTCACCATTATTATGTTTTTTATCAATATAAATTTGTTGCAACAAGTTCACTAATTAAAGTGCTCTAGTCTAGTACAATCTAATAATAATTTCATCCTCCTAAGTGCTTTCTGTATTTTAAATTATATACTTAACATCACAAAATTATATTAGTGAAAAAACATATTATTATGGTAATATGGTACTAAAATAACTTTTTATATAAAGATTGAAATATGCGTAGTATATATTACATGCACAAGTTTGGAGTACTTACTTCACACTCCTTCAAAATTTGGGATATTTAAATTATTTCTCAATATTATAATTAGTACTACGTACTATGTATGTTTTCTATGTAATTATAAATTATAATGAACTTTGCTGAATTTCAAACCTGAATCACGTTGACTAAAAAATACTCCGTATAAGGTAAAGCTAAAAAAAAGTTACATACTTTCAAATATAAATGCAAGTTTTTGTTTTAGATTTAAAATAAAACTTAAGTTGGATTATAAGCATTTTATGAAGAAGATAAATTGAAGAAAATTAAAGAGAGAGAGGAAGAGATCCCCAAACACAATCGCAAAAGAAGAAGCTGCTAGAGAGATGCAAACCTAGTTTTTTAATAAACAAAACGATGTTATAATAGAATCGATGTACCATGCGCACGATATAAGATCTCACTTTATAATTTGTGGTGAGACTAATATTCAGGTCCGGCCAGGCCGGACCACTCCCCCTGTCCGGCCTCCTCCATTTGGGGGTCTTCCCGGTGGTATTTTTTGGTCAATTTTTTTGTGTAAATTCCTCATCAAGTCTAGTTCATCCATACCAAATTTCAGCCAAAAATTCAATCGGGAAGGTTGTCAAATGATTTTTGCAAGTTAAGGAATGAAATATCGTTTCTACAATTTGTGGTAAATGAGATGGTAGATTGGTAGAACTAAAAAGGTGCCAAGCTAAAAATAAGAGGACTAAAACACCCTGGAATTAATATGAAAAATAAAACCCTAATTCTATCCCCTACAATCAGTGTCTTTTACGCAGCCCATCTCGCCGCCTACACTGACACGGCTAGTGAACTATAGTGAACTATAGTGATTTTCGCTTTAATGTACTCAGTACTTACTTACAATAGGGAACTACGGAGGGAGTATCCCATATTCCATTCCTCACAAAAACAAGAACTTAATATTTTAACAAGATCGTTATCTAAGAGCCCGTTTGGTAGCACCAAAATCGGCTGTTTTGGCTGATTCTGCTGAAATTTATGATATTCTGGCTGGAGTGGCTGTTTTGGCTGATTCTGCTGATTTAAGAAAAAAATATTTTAAAAATATATTTTATTAATAAATTATAGAAAAAGTTATATGTAAAAATAGCTAAAATGGTCCTCTACAGTAACTTCAGCCAATACAACCAGAAAAGTAAATCCAACCTTACTTTTTCGGCTTATTACACAATTCAGCGTGCGAAAGTAAAAGTTACGTGTTTGGTGAAAAAGCTGGCTGATAAGCCTGATAAGCCGAAAACAGAGTTCTCCAAACGGGCTCTAAATATCATTTTCTCAATTATGGTACAAACTCTCTTCTCCCAGAATGCCCCAACACATTTCTGCCAACTAAATATACAAGTGTTTTATGTTTATATATTACCATAATAATGCATATACATCTACCTGAAATACATGTGTGTGTGCCTGTGTGGCTATATTAAGTAATTTAGATGATCAATCATACATTCTTACATGCACAACATTAAGGTTCTATATATTCATTCAAACAGGACAGGAAACTACTACTAGTACTGCCTAGTATTTCCTTTCCCATTTCCCTTCTCGTCTCCCCACATCACGTTCTCTCCGTTCCATGATCGGTCTAGTAGACTTTCCACCCCCCCTTGATCCTCCTAGCTTTTGGGAAGGCCCAAAATTCATAGACCCCACGCCATCAATTGCTGATGCCATGTCAGCATCCCCGACACTTCCCGTGTCATCAAAGCTATCATCATAACTGTTTCCAACGTCATCCGGTCTGTCACGGGATTGAAGGATGGTTGGGGGTTGGGTTGAGATCTGTCTGGGTCCCGCTAACATAACTGTCGTCTCAGGCGGATTAGCAGCAGCTTTCAACAAGGTCCCTTCATTTACTGGTCTACCGTTTTCTCTTTCTCGATATCTTTCCCGGGGCCTACATGAGACTAATCAGTCAGGAGGATGTCACACACAGCATTTTGGTGTGTCAGAGTTTAGCATCAACATGTAGTACGTAGTAATTTAATACTCCCTTGGTCCTTGAAACATCTCAAATGAACTGAGGAGTTTGCTAGTTCAAACTTATTATAAGTACTTGTCTATTTCAATCTCAAACCAAACTAGACCAAATAACAGGTCTTAACTCCTAACATGCAATCCAAAAGTTCGCCACTATCAATTTAATTAAATGGTGGAGCCTTTATATGTGTATAAAGTTGAAAAAGACCAATAAGTTGAGCACTTGCCTACTATGTGAGGACGAAAATTCACGTCTTGATGGTCGCAGTCCAGATTCTACTTGCTCAAGTTCCCTCTGTAGATCTCTCTGTAGAACAGTAAAATATGACCGTAATCGCCATCAATGTTGGTTTTCAGGCAAGGTTGTTAAAATCGTTTTTTAAATCGAATCAAAAGAGATTTTTGAAAATTGAATCGTTAAATTTAATCGTAAACCATTACAATGTACATAACATATATTAGTATTTACATAATAAATATTAAATAAAGCGACAAGTTAATATTTATAAGACTAAGCCATCTAATGACTTCAAACTGTACATATGAGCTCATAAACAAAATTTATACTGTTTTTATAATGTAAATGGAGCGAATATAAACATCAAAACTAGTAAAATAATACAAGTATCCATTACTTTCACTAAAAATATTATTGATCATACTATTAATGGAATTATACATCAAAATATAATACTTCCTCCGTCCCATAACATTCTTCCCACTTGCCTTTTGGGATGTCCCAAAAAATTCTTCCCATTTCCCGTTTTGGAAGGTTTTTTATGGCTAACATTCATTTACCTTTTTCTTACTAAACCACAACCATGCATTTCCACTTTATTCCCACTTTCTTAAACTTTGATCCAAGTCAAACCGGGAAGAATGTTATGGGACGGGGGAGAAGTTAATGTTAATACTTTCAAACAATTTTTTCAAAAAACTCATCACTATGATTTTGTTACGCTTTTGCTACGATTTTAAAAGATTTTGTACGATTCTATTACGATTTTGTATGATTTTATGAGTTATGATCTTGCCTGCAATTCAAGTCAATTTATTTCTGTAGATTGTAGAATCGTAAAATCGTACAATTTTATGATTTAAATCGAGATTTTAACAACTTTGTTTTTAGGAAAACATTTCCCCAGTGGTCTCAAGTGTTTTTCACAAGAGAACACTAAAGATTTTCCTGTGTTTAGCACCCCAACATATTCACTTGAAGGGAAATATTCTCTTGAAGGAAAACATGATGTCATTTTCATGAAACAGCTAATGTATTCAATTTATGAGGATTACACATTATATTATAGAGACCTTATTTTCCCGGAAAAAGTTTTTGCCAAAATTATATTTTACTCTAATTTGGCTCACTAGAAATAAATGGGGTTTTACGGGGACATCCGATAAAAAGAAATAAATGGAGCCTTAATTGCAAATCCCGCCAAATGAACAAAAAAAAACTAAAGGGTGTACTTGTACCTGTGTTTGCCTTTCTTTCTCCAAGTCAAGGTTGTGCCTCAACTCCTTGGTTTTAGCACGTTCAAGTTCCAGCAACCGCTGTCTCTCAATCTCTCTTTCTACTTCTGTAGTCCTCTCTCTTGCACATTTACAAAACAACAAGACCACAACTTCAGGTTAACTTTCTCCATGACTATGTTTGAAACCCACAAAATGGTTAGGAAATGGGAAACTGCCAAGGAAAACAAAACTGAAGAGAACTATATAAGATTTTGCATATATTTAGATTCCATTGTCTTTATAAATAATATATATATATATATATATATATATATATAGAATAATGATCATATATATAGCCTTTTTTATTTAAGTGCTTCCAAGATCCCAAGCCAATGTTTTTGATGAAATTTTGTGATCATGTTTTCCATGAAGTGTAGATTATCTCTAGCAAATTTCAGATTAAAATTTAATCGGGAAGTCATTTAATAAATTATTGAAAATTGCACAATCTTATATACATATATATATAATGCAATTTTTTTGAAAAATTTCTTTAACTAACTCCTCGATTAAATTTTAATCTGAAATTTGGTGGAGATAATTAACACTTCATGGAGAACATGCTCACAAAATTCCATAAAAATATTCGACCTGGAAGCACCTCAAGTGAAAGAAGCCTACAAATTGTAAGTTTAGGCCTACCTTACATGAATATTTTCCTATATATAGAGTCCGTTTCTGATCAGGCGTGCATGACCGGAACCACCATGCAGACTTGCCTGTTTAAGGGCCTTCCTGGTGGAAGTTTTTGATGAAATTTTTTAGCATGTTCTCCATCAAGTCTAGTTTATGCACACCAAATTTCCGCTCAAAATTCAATCGGGAAGGCAGTTAAATAAATTCTTAAAACATACTGCGCATTTTGTACATATATAAAGTGCAGTATGTTTCAAGAATTTATTTAACTGCGTTCCCGATCGAATTTTGAGATGAAATTTGGTATACATAAACTAGACTTGATGAGGAAGATGCTCAAAAAATTTCATCAAAAAATTCCACCGGGAAGGCCCTCAAACTGGCAAGTCCGCACGGCAGCTCTGCTTAGGCGCGCCTGACCAGATCAGTTCTCTCTCTCTATATATATATAGAGAGAGAGAGAGAGATGATGCTGCCCAGCACTCCCCCGTCTGAACACCGTCCGACCACCGCCGTTTGGGGCGATTCCCGGTAGAATTTTTTGATGAAATTTTTTGAGCATGTTCCTCATCAAGTCTAGTTTATCCACAAAAAATTTCAGCTCAAAATTCGATCGGGAAGGCAGTCAAATCATTTTTTGAAGTTGACTACGTTTATATATATATATATATATATATATTGACGCAGAAACTTCAAAAAATGATTTGACTGCTTTCCCGATCGAATTTTGAGCTAAATTTTTTTGTGGGTAAACTAGAGTTGATGAGAAACATGCTCAAAAAATTTTATCAAAATTTCGACCAGGAACCGCCCCAAATGGCGGTGTTCGGACAGTGGAGTGCTGGACAGGATCACTTCTGTATGTATGTATGTATATAAATTGATCTGCAACTATTTTTCATACTTTATATTATTAAGAGTTTGAATATATATATATATTCACTGGGGTAAGAAGTTTTAATTGGGACACTAAAAGCTTCGAAAAAATAGAACAATAACTCGGCTTTTGAATCAATTTCTTGTTTTTGCTCAAGGGTTTTTAATTCTTGTTTTATATTCTTAATTTCTTGTTAAAGAGATTGGACCGTTACAGGGGTTTGAGAATTTGATTTTGTCCCTAGGATTTTTGTTAAATTGTAGGTAGTTTTGGAAGTAATTTTGACGAAAATATGGGAGGTTGAATCTGAGAAGGCTCAAAAGTGTTTAATAGTTTTCCTATTATTTCTTTTTGAAGATTTGAATCTTCGACGTGATTAATTATTTCGATAATTAATTCTTGATCTTTTGTTAAAACATTAATAGATTTTGAACAAGATTCTGAGTCGCTAGGAGACTCTGGTGCTCCGAATTCACCAAACTGTAGAGGTTTATTATTTTCTGATGTTCCTGTTTCAGAGTCTACTTCTGCTTCATCTCCTGATGTTTCTAAAAGGATTGCTTCAATTTTTTGGATTAGTTCGTCATCAACTTTTACAGAAACATGAAATGTGTCCTGCTTGGCCACATTTATAGCAAGTTAATTTGTTTTTAATTTTGGGGTTTGATTTTTTTCTCAAAAGGTTTTCTTTTTTCGTAATTTCTAAAAGTTTTAGATTTTTTATAAAATTCCTGTTTATTTGGTTTTCAGAAGAATTGTCAGTGGGGTTTTTTATAATCCTTGGACCAGGATCCACCACAATCTTTTGAGATATCTGTTGTAGGAAGTTCGAATTGTGCAAAAAGACCCTAGTTCTTGTCTAGTTCTTTTCATTTCCCATTTTAGGTGTTTTTGGAGTTTTAGGTCTTGCCATATTTTTAAACCTTCTTTTTGGGTAAAACTAACTAATTCATCATAAATCAATTGATTATATGGGATTTGATTAATTCCAAAAACTTCTTTGATTTTGTTCCTAACCTTTTCTCCTAAGAGGGTTGGCAGTCCTGCTAGAAATTTCTCCTTCCAACAAGGTTGATTTGAATCTTCACGAAGCATTACTCCGGTCAAAAAAGAGTTTTTTTGAAAATCAGAAAGTTTTTTACACCTAAGATTTGAGAGTAGTTCGGCATTTTTATCTTTTAGTTGGGATGGGTCACTTATGAAGTGTAGACTTATTTAGGTAGTTCATTTTACAATTTTCGACTTGTTTACAATCCTTATTGTTAGAACAACAAAAATCTGCAAGTACACAACATAATATTTTCCTCCACTCTAATATAACCAATAGAACAATAAACTCTTATAATAAATTAATTTGATAATCTATGTGCGTAACTTATTGATCCACCCCAAGAAGTTCATCCCCCAATTGTAACACACACACACACATACATATATATATAACATGAGTTCGAACAAATAGAACAAAAAAATAGTTTATACCAGTTTTTTATCTTTATCAACAAATTTTCTTTCCTGCCAAATCTACCCTATTTTCATTTTTCAGCTTCTAAATGGGCCTTAAGGGTAGGTAGAGATGAGTTAGGAATATAAGAGGGAAACCTATCCAGTTCTTGTAGAAGTTGTGCTTCATGTCTAGCTGCCTCTTCCAAGTATGATTGGCGGGCACGCCTAGCAAGTAACTTTCTTTGCCTACGTGCTTCAATTTGTTCTCTAAGTTGGGCCTTCTCCCTGATAGAGAGAGGTGATAGAAATAGACAAAGGGATAATTTAATAGGAGATCCAAAACAACAACAAAATGAATAAGTTATACTCTTCGTCATCCCCTTGAAAAGGACAAAAGTAACTTCTGCGTTCTCATACATGGATCTTATTCCATCCTTAATTTGCTGCAAACGGTCATCATCCTTCACATACTCTGTATAAGAAATATGAAAAAAGAAAATATGCATAAATGATAAAGGGATGCAATTTTATCTCTACTCCCCAAAAACCAAAGAACTTGCGTTTATCTTATTTATTTACACATGCATAAAATTAGACAGCATGCAATAAGAGAACTATTATTAAAAAAAAAGTTGTGTTGGTTTTCAATTAGAAATACTTTACAATCCAAAACTGAAAGCATTTTACCTGTACCCCACTCCAAACACACAATTTGAGCTTTTGTGAGTATTGGTAGAATAGCTTTTGCTTCTCCGAAGTCCTTTTAAAAATATGCCAAACAGACATTTGATATAGGTCTACCAAATTAGTGCTTCGATTTAAAACAGATTTGGAAGCCGAAGAATGAATAGAGGGTAGATTTGAATACCCTTATGGTCCGGAAAATGATTTAAAAATTTTTCACCAATTTGCTTCTAAAGATCCGGGTATCTTAAACCAGTGATTTGATGAGGCATACCAAATCAGTGAATTTACTAAATTTGTTGCTTTCAAGAGTTCCAAGACTTGTGCAATAAAGAGTTTAAGGTTAACTGGTTGTTTAATATTGTGCAATGTGTGCAGAATGAAGAAGTTCGGATGATTATTAGATTTTCTATGTATGCCTCTTAACTCTGTATGGATTTCGCTTAGGCTGTATAACAATAATTCTTGCCACTAAAAGCTTGTTTCTTTTTTATTTAATTTTTGAGTGGGTGAGTGGAGAGCTCGAAAGGCATCCTACATCCCTCATTTGACTTAAGGGGATGCAATTTTACATCCCTCATGTATGAGTCATATTTTATGTGTATCCTCAACTCTAAATAACTAATGCAATAGATCACCTGCTATGAAGGGAAGTTGATGTTGATCTCTGGAATCATTGGATAACTTCTGCAAAGCACATTCTTTTTGAAGAAGCTCCATTTCTATCTCAGCTTCTTCCAATTCCTGAGATTAAATTAGGTCACGTTTGCGAAAGAATATAAACTCCTTCCCAAAAGTTCACAAAAAACAAAAAACTTACCACATTCCTGCAGTCATGTTCCTTAGAGAAAAATTCTAAATATGATTGGACAGAAGTTAGATTGGTAATAACCTGCAAGAAGTTTGAAAAAAAAAAAGAAACGACTTAATAAAAAATGCTACCCCTGTCCCATTTTATGTGTCCTGTTTTAGTTTGGCACAATTATTAATAGTAGTTTAAAAAGTAAAGTTGTGGTTGCGAATTGCGATTTGAATATAATAAGGTGAAATGTTGTGAACCACATACTTCTTTCCAAAAAGGGAAATATGACACTTATTTTGGGACAACCCAAATAGGAAAGTAAGACAGGTAAAATGGGACGGAGGGAGTAACTAAATAAGAAAAATAAATAAAAATGAAAAGTAGCAAGCATATGCCAGGAGTGTAAAATAGAAGCAGCATATCACGGACATAGAAAATAAAGGATTTCAGTTAGTTCTTAATGAGTTCAGAATGGTAAAAGAACTGAATTCTGAAAATATGAGCTGTTAAGTTGGTGATACTAAATGGGTATCAATAAAAATATAGATTGATAGAGTACTAAATTAAGAGAAGAAAACAGAACAAAAATCAGAGCTAAAATAAGGCGTTTGAGGGAGTCTTTATTTTTTACCTGAAGAATTGTTTCGCGTGTACTTGCAAATGCAGGGTCCACTTGTTTCGGGGAACATGAAGAGATTGCTTCCTTCAAGACCTGTCACCCACAGCCAAAGAATGGTAAAAAAAGGTGGATTTCAAAATTTTCCAAGAAAAGTTCCATATTCCATACTCCCTCCATCCCAACTTAAGCTATTCACTTTCTTTCTTTTGGATGTCACAACTAAAGCTTCTCATTTCTATTTTAGGAAATAATTAGCACTTATAAATGAAAAAGTAATCATCTAATATTAAGTATAATACACCTATAAAATCACAGTTATCATCAATGACCTCATTATGTTATAAACCCATCAAAATTACTTCTGAAAATACACTCAAATGACCTTATTTGATTATTGTCTAACTAACCGTATCATTTTTCAATGAGAAGCTTAAGCCGTGATGGAGGTAGTAATATTTAGAGATATAAGAAGAAAAATAGAGACATAAATCTTCATAGGTGCATTACATGCATAATAGACATTTCCCTTACGAAAATATTATCACATTGCTCACCTGTTTGGCTGCATCCCCTTCTCCTCTCAGCCTATATAAAGCTTGGCACACCCTTTTCTCGGGGCCCATGGGGATTTTTTCTAGAAACATACCACTTGCAATGTATTAAGAGAAACGATGAAACAGTTCCAATGGCAATGTAACTCTTACAGTAGTGAAAAGAATGTAAAAAGAAAAATACCACTTCCAGCACATGCAAAGTTTTCAATGCCTCGCCACAGATTTTGAGGAATCAAAAGAATATCTTCAGCTGGGGAGTATAGGCAAACACAAGCAATAAGTGCAATAGAGAGTTGTGTTAATGAGCCTTCACACACAGGCTGACAAAGTTTCATCAAACACTGAAGGACACAATCAGCTGCAGCAAGGAAAGATTGCAATTTGGGCCTTTCAACAAATGGGACATAGTTTACAAGAAGTGCCGTTGCATTGATTCTCAACTGTAGTGATGCATCAGAAGAAGCCAGCAAAGCTACTTCATCCCAAGTTCTTGACACTAGAGCAGAACGTACATCAGGCTCTGATGGAAGTACTTCATTATCAATTAAAGTTGGCAATATGAAAACAGTTCTGCAACTTCCACCTTGGCTCACATGCTTTCCTAGTTGCTTAAGACCAATGAAGCGTTGTTCTGGCTCTGGATGGCAGAGAATTGAACATAAGAGATCAATCAGAGCTTCACTTTCTCGGATTCCTCTCGTGAAAAGTGAGGTCAGCCACTTATCTGTTTGTAGCCGCCAAGCAATTACCGGTGCATCTTGTGAAAATGTTTTTATTGCAGCACATATATTATCAACTGTGCTTTGTAAATCGAAGAACTGAGGAACGTGAAATAGACAGTCAAGGATCACTGATGCAACCCCCCAGCAACGGTTTTTCTGAAGCAATATAACCATTTCAGAAAGCGCTTCAAGACTGGCTTTCCAATTATCTCCACTAGAAGAGATAGACTCAGGCAGACTTTGCAGATCAGCTCCCCCAGAAACAGAAACTTTTTCAGCAACATAAGATAAGCATCTTAAATACATGAAACACTCTGCACAGATTAGTGTGAGATTCTTGGCCAGTTTAGGATGAATTATGTAGCATTGCTCGACAGTATGGATGAGCTTAGAGATAAGTGCGCCTAAATTCTCTGAGAACATATATATTTCATTAGTATTTAGGAGTCGTTTTTCACTCACACCCTTTTCATGTTCGCTACTTTGATTCACCTCAACTGAAATGTTGTAAACATCTTCAAGAAAACATGGAAACTCAGATCCATCACCGTTTCTCGCACCCATTTCGATGTTAGAAAATTCAGAGATCTTACATGGAATGACTCCTGAGAATTTTAAAAGGCTAACCATCAAAACCTTGCAACTTTGCATAAGAGCCTGATATGCACAAAGATAATCATGAAACAATGTTGTTTGCTCCAAAGAGGCAAAATCTGCAGATTTGAAACAAGCTTTTAACAGTTCTATTTTGCAACTGGAAGAAATGTCGGGAAAAACCGAAGCCAAAACAAAAACAGTCAATGCTCTGCAACGGCCTCCTGAATCACCTTTGTTTTCACTTTTGATGGTACTGAGAAGTTCACCTAAGCATAATGACTCAAAATTAAGGCACATAGCATCAGTACTCACTAAACTCTCCTCATCGGATGCCTTTTGCAAGGAATATGAGATGATCGGCTTGAGCAAAAGTAAAACAGAGTTTAGAAATGAAACATCACAATATGCAGAGCTGCACAAAGAAACCAGCACTTGCACAATTCTTGGTATCTCGGGTGCTATTGCCTCCATATGTTCAGCTACAATTGCTTCAAGAACATAAAGAACTATAGCTTTTGCGTTCTTTGCCACATACCCCTTCACAGAATCATTCTGAAGGGAACGCTGGTTCTTTGGGTAGCAAATGAAAGGCTCTGAACAAAACTCAGAGAACCAACAAATCAAATCTGGAACTGTTGATGAAGGGAAAGCTCTAAGTTGCAATGCAACAGCTTGCAGTATAGATTCCCCAAACGTTTCAAATTCGTTTTTCAAATTGGGAAAGAAATGACTAATATCAGGGTACATAATGCGGAAAGAACGTCGCTTACTGCAAGATTCTTCGCTTTTTTCGGCCTCGTCTTTATAATCAGATATATTATCAACTGCAGCAAGTTCATCTGCAAAAACAGAAAGCAAACATGCCAATTGCTCCATATCTGAAACGAGAAAGAGCCTATCCTTCCTATATCGTATAGCATTACGAGAGATTGCCATCCAACTAAGAAATCGGACTAATGGAGAGACAGAAGTTGAGAATGTGGGTATTTTATCAAGCCAGACTGAAGGAGGGATTAGATTTGCAAACTGAAGACCACTATTGAAATTGATACAAAGCTCCGATCTTTCAGCACAATCACTCGAAGCAATCACTAGTCTTTTAAGAAGCGTCCATAAACGTTGGCCTAGTTGTAGCTTCCACTCATCTAGCTTTGTATTTCCCTCTTTAAGTTGATAATAAAAAGATGTCAACTGAATGTTTAAATGCTCAGCAGACTTCAGTATAATCTCAATAATATCTGTCGGTGAACAGAATAATTTAGTTCCTGAATGCAGAAGGAACAAAAGCATTTGCAGGAGTACCTCATGCTTGAGGTAATTATCTCTTTGTAATTTTCCGACAACAAATTTGCAAAGAAGTGCTTGATTTTGTCGAAGTAAAGTAATGGCATCTTCTGCTTGAGGATCATTCTGAGACAACCTTAAGACTTCATTTTCTTCTTCTTCTTCATCACGGTTTTGCTGATACCTCCTGTCTAACTCAGCAGCTTGAAGCATAATTTCAAGAACAATTTTGTCCCTTTTTCTTTCAAGATTGATTAATGTTTTCAAGTCATTTTCGTTCTCTTCAAACTCTATGTTGAGATCAGCAAATCCGAAATTCCTGCTAGCCCTGTAACCTTTCCTTTGGCTGCTTCTAACCATTGGAATGTCCTTGAAGGACATCATGAAGAAGGGATTCACATGGCACTCAGCAGCTAAAAGAAGGGCATCTATAACAGCATCATGACTCTCGGGAATCATATTCTCATTCTGAGAATGTAAATCCAAAGCTAAACGCCTAAACTCAGAAGATCTCAGCTGGCAATCTCGATGGTTCATAAGTTGTAAACAATCAGCTCGCAAGTTATTATGATAATCAATAGTGTTGTTAGTACCAAAAAATGGACTAAGGAACTGGTAGCCTGGATCTTTCTCAATGAGGTTAACTTTGGGATCACTACGGCTTGAATCAGAGGACGCTTTTGGGGGACTATTGCCAGAAGCTGTGATGAGTGACATTTTGTTAATCTCAGGAGGACAAAAGAGAAAGCTCACTTCATCCGAAAGATCCATCTTCGAAGACATATCAAAAGCAGTCTTTCCATCTGTGCCATCTTGGGTCATAGGCATTGAAGCAACACTGCCATTGAGAATAGCACTAGAAGAATCCGGTGATATGGATGATGATTCTGAATCTGCCAAAAAGTGGCGATGGTTGACACCTGAAGGTAACTGAATGTGAGGCTCCAAAACTGAGAGTAGGACACTGAAAAAATACATCGGCTCAGAATGAGCATAAATGAACATCAGAACATTTATATGCTGGAGTTAGAAGGAAAATGTATTCATATAATCTTTATACATCCATCATTAATTAACATCAGAACATCCACCTGGTAATGTTCATTTCAATGGGGAGGGGGTCATGGATACACTTGCCCGTCTGAACAACAAACACATGATCTTAATGAAATAATCAACCGCCAATAAAAAGGTTCAACATTAGTAATACTTGACAAAGGGTGTTATGCAGTTTTTCCATTACCTAGGAGAAACCGATCCCCGTCGCCACTCAGCTTCTAAGGACGGAAGTAAAGTAGGCTTTCTTACAGCTGTACGAATGACATTCAGTGCAAGAGCACAGTCGTGCTCTTGCTTTTCAAGAAAAATAGATGGTACATTCCCAAATGTAATTACACTCTGTAGTGGGGTAATGGCTGGATCCAGATAAGGGTCAAGCATCTCAATCAAAAACAGAACTCGGTGCTTCACATCCTTATAGAAAAACAAAAATAAAAAACAAGTGGGAGTGTCAGGACTCAGAAGCTAGTAACTTCAATTGAGTTTCAAGTGTGTGTGTCAATGCATGTGTAAGTGTGTCTGTATACTATCGATTTCATTTAATAGCTTGCCTTAAGTTTTGACAAAACTTCATCCATATGCCCAGATAGAGCCAAAACAATGTATTTGAGGGCTGCACGTGCTTGAGCAAATGAATGGTGGACACCCTGATGTAGTCACCATCAACTAAAATTAATTAATTTCTTCTTACCGGATAAAAAATGAGTACCCATGACTATGTGAGTTACATCATAATCAAGTTCATGCGCAAAATACTGGGATCATTAACAAGTGGACCAAGATATAGAAGCTACACATACCTGGATTACAGCTAAAAGGTCCTCCAAAAGCTCAATAGTTAAGTCCACCTGACCAAAAGGCAGACCAAAATAATTTACCAGGTACGCGAAATAAATAGATAAATAAATAAATGTTATACAACCAATACGGCACAAGAAATTGGAAAAAAAAATGTGTAAAACCTTTACAATCACTTGAGTCATCCAGGGTGCCAACACACCTGAACACAAATCTATAAGGACACATGCAGCTTTTGCCTGTAGAAAAGTTCATGTAAGCAAACACTAGCAGATGAAGCCAATATGTGAGCAGGCATTAATTGACTGGACATCAAAGGCTAATGCACACTTTCATCAAATTTACACGCTTCTCGAGTTGGAACACTGCTTTATTTTTCCGTTCTAATATTAGTTAAACCATGGTACATCCCGATTATAAGTAAAAAACAGTGCATGTATAAAAAAAAAGTAGTCCAGTTAGAATGAAGAGCGGAGAAGAAAAAATCACTGATATAACTGACATGTGTTGGTGAGAATGAGGATAAGTAACCAGCACATGCATGAAGAAGAGGGCGATATAGTGAAGAGGAAGAAGTGCCAATTATCTGCAGCAGTTGAAAAAGTTGTAAGGAAAAAAAGTTATGATCAAAGCAATAGATAAATTACTAAGCTACGGATTTGATCTCAACCTGAGATAGGGCTTGCTGTACAAAAGGCATTTTCCACTGGGAGAAATTGTCATCAACTTGATCAGTAATGGTGACACTAGGACGCAGCGCTAGAGTACACCCAAAAAAGAACAAATTTAAAATATTGTGAAGCAGAGTACAATACCTCAAATTGCTAAATACTATTTAATGGTATACACTAAACACTAACGTCTTTTAGCCGTAAATAGCTTACATATTCATAATGGCTGCCGCAAAATGTTAATTCATCCAAGAATTACATGGTAAATATCATGAGAAGACGATGACTAAGATTGATGATAATGTAAAATTAAGATGTACTTTACGGAACACGACCAGCAAAATACTTCTTCATGCGCAAATAACACCACACAAAACATTACACCTAATTGGATTGTGTTGGAGATTTCCTTGAGAGTACTTTCTGAGGAAAACAATCATAACTTCCTTGGAATCCATCCCTCACCCATTTAACTGGGTTTCCTCTTTCTTAAAGAAAATAAAAATAACTTTTCCTGAAAAGTGATTTGTGTTCAGTGTGCCAAGTTGGGCGACGAATTCCATATTTTCATTTTCTAGGGAAGGTGCTGCTTTCCATTGCAAACAAACGGTCTCTTAGAAATTCGAAGTGCATGAGGATTTGAAAGTGCAAAGTAGGGCATCAAACAATGATGGAAAGGGGAAGAATTTTATAAAATGCAAACCTGGAAGCAATGCTATTACTAGTGGCAATGCTGACCAAAAGTTAGAAGAATTATCTGCAAACTTGCTGCAAAGCAGAGGCTGCAGAAGTGGCATGTATATGTTATTTTATGTAAGTGTATCTAGAGTACACAAACATAAGGCTTTGTTTGAAATGCAGAAAATGGTAAGGGAATGGGGGGAATGTAAAGGAGAATATTTTTCTTATGCTTGGTTTGAACTTGAAAAATGCAAAAGAAAAATATATATGACTACAAGCTTTTGAAGGTTTACATATGTTTTTTATTGCTTAGTACTCATGTAATAGAAATATATGAACTAAATGAGCATGAACAAAAATTTAAATTGATCCATCAAGTTTGGACCAATATTTTTAATCTTTTCCCAAACTTTCTTTCCATAGATATTTCTCCTCTATTTCCTTCCTATTTTCTCTCCATGGTATTTCCCAAACAGGCACTAAATGTTTCATGAAACATTGTTTCACAATATACCTGTGATGCACAAGCATATAGAACATGCAAAACCCCTTCTTCCACCAGTGCAATGTCTAACACATTTATAATATTGGAGTCTGGATGCTCAGGTATCCGAAATTCCTCCCCTAAAATGTCCGAGTAATCGATGAAGGAAGCAGGATGGGAAAGATCTGGGTTTTTTCCTTCATCAGGGAGAGAAGATCTATTCTCCAGAGGTTGGGATATTTCAGTCATGCTAATAGGGCCCATAAACTTTAGTAAAATTTGAGAAGCCTGGAGTGAGATGAAAGATTGGTCATACACTTTTTATGTGCAAATGAAACAGAATACTTTTAACAAAGTAAATAACTAAACATGATATCAAGATGAAAATGATGAATTCATGTTACCACTCTGCAAACATTTCCTAGGTTATAATCCTTATGTGCCTTTCTAAGTAGCATGAAGATTGCATCTGGACGGAATGCTAGGTAACTAGAAGTGGGTAAGACCAAAGGAGAAGTGTTGCGTGATCTTCTTGGCTGCAATGGGGAAAATGTGGAATATAATACACATCTATCCTAGCAAACATGAGAACTGAGAAAATAAGTTGAAAAATTATTATTCTTATATGAGTATGTAACAGCAGAAATTAAGCACCACTCCCTTGTGGGGTTGGTAGTTTATGTAGCATCATCCTCATGACAGTACATTGTATTAATGGGGACTGCTTGATGATCACTATATCATTAATGGCAGTCATGATTCATGAAGCCATCAAGCTCCATAAGTGAGCCTCATTTAGCTAATTTTAATTTTGGATAGATCACCCAGTTCCTACTACCGCAATCAAAAGATTCAAAACAATGAAAGGAAGGAAGGAGAGAGGGGGGAGGAAAGAAAGCGTGCAACTGTAATTATGCATAAATGTGATGATAAGCCAGCGGGAAATCAAGAAGAACAAGTTATTTCCAGGATTTGTAAGAACAAAAGAGTTACTAAGTTATTACAATTAACAACAATCAATATGGTGCCCAACATTTTCAAATAAAAACCAGAGTCCATCCATATCCCAAACAAAGAAGGGTAGATGCATTAGACAGCTCAAACAGATGTTAAATCATATTGAGCAAATCATGAACATAGGATACATCAACCCAGCATCAATTCAGGTCAAGTATTTACTTAATATGAGAATATGACCCCTCAAGCTTTTTAGGGAAATGGGTTATCATTTTCAGCAACAACAACATTACCCCAGTGCCACAAAGGCTCCCACCTGTGGTGGGGTAAGGGGGAGTCAGATGTACGCAGTTTTACCTCCGGGGGAGTCAGATGTACGCAGTTTTACCTCTATACTAAAACACAGTGAGACTGTTTCCGGATGACCCATGATGAAAATTCTCGAAAATTGCATAAACTAACTGCAGCTTCATAACAAAGAAGCGCAAACAGTTTAGTGAGCCACTTTGCTTTATTTCATCATATTCTCAAGTCAAAAAAATAGTGAGTATTTGGCTCCATTGGAAATGATAGACACGAGATGGGTTATTATTTTGAGATAAATAATTTATTATGGCGAAAAAAACTTTCAAAAAGGGAATAGTAGCACATAATGAGCAGTATACATACATACTTCAAAATTAGATGAAACTGTCAAAGCTGATGGAATCTGATTATTCCTAGAAGTTTCGGTTTCTGAAGTGTTGCATGCCAACCTTGTTGCTTCTCTGCAACAGAAAATGGAATGTTGAAATGTGGAATTACAATTAAAATTTATAAAAATGGGTCCTTCTATGAGGGAGTGATGAAATTTGTAGAATCATAGAATGGAATTAGTCCATTACTGAAAGAGAATTACAACAGTGAAACTGAAAAATCACTATGACAAGACATCCAAAGAGATTAAGTGTACTAGAAGTGGGAAAAGAGTTCCATCCTTACCTTTTCAAGACGGTGTTACTAATTTGTACAAAAACTCTCAACACTTAACTAACAGCGGCCAAGCATAAATGATAAGGAGTAAAAGGCAAAGTGATGAATATCTAGAAAGACAAAATTTTATAAATTGTACTACCTCCGTCCAGTTGAAAGGTTCCCATGGCAAAAGAGTACGGTTATTTAAATAATAATTAAATAAGATAATTTGTGTATATTTTGAGAAATATTTTTTATAGTCCCAGAAGTATTTTCATTTTTAATGAAGTTTAGAAATCCGTCAAAATTTAGGTGTCCCCGATTTGAATTTCTGTGGAATCCATGAAAATAAGGGTGTTCTCAAACATTCCATGGATTTCTATTGCTACTTATTTGGATGGATTTTAATGGATTTTGATGGATTTCTATATACAAAAACATTCCACCACAAATCTTGTAGAATCCCTCGGATTTCAAAATCTATTGATCTTTTAAAATCCATTCAACTCCTAGTTGGAGACACCTCCTTAAGAGTCCGATTCTACAAATATCTCAATGCCTCCAATGATAAATTTGCTAGAAAGCCTAGAATCTTTCGTTTAAGCAAATCTGATTCATTGTGATCCTTCGACTGATTCCCTGATTTCTTTTCTTCCGTGGTGGTTTCCTTGATTTCCTCTACCTCACCAATAATATTATAGATTAGAAACACAGATGCCACCATGTTTTCAGACAAGTACTAGTATGTTACTATTCTCAATGGTGCCAACTTCACACTATTGTTAGACAGAAAATGTTCAGTATTAAGGAGCTTACTTGGAATAAATACATCCCATAAAAAAATATAAGTTGTATGGGTAAAAAAGCAATTAAGGGTACCAACCTTTCCTTTACAACATGAAGAATTGGATAAAATTGACCAACAAGCGTCGCAAGGAATCGAATACCATGCTCTTCTGATTCTGAAAAGCCACTAAGATCAGCCTGCAGAGAATAACATGAAGTTTTAAATAACATACAGAGTATTCAAACAAGATTTGAGATTGTAAAAGAAATATTGTATTTTTGGAATCCATGTTAAAGCAATACCTCTAGTTGGGGAAGGAATGGGCCCAGCCTGATTGTAATTTCTTGAAGCAACTATGAAACCATAGTTAGGCGGATATAACATACAAGGATAGTAAAAAATTTATGAATGAACAAATGATACTAACGAAATAAATGTGTGTCTGTACCTGCGTGCCCATTCAAATGAAAGAGTTTTGCCGCTTATAGTCCCAGAAGTATTTTCATTTTTGGTTTTTGACAATTATGTTTTTACTTTTGTTGAATGACTTTGAAACTTTTTCAAGTTTTGGTCCTTCGATCCAAAATCAAGTGACTGTCAGAGTGATAGCAGGACCATGAGTAAATATGTTCTGTAGGCATCCCTTCCGTCACCCAACTTATGTATTCCCAAAATAAAATATCAATAATTTAGTTTTTATAATGGATAATTGAGTCAAGTAATCTATCTTTGAGGATGAACATACCCTGCCGACACAACCAATAAAATAAGACTACTCTGCCTATGGAATCAATTATTCTGTCTTTGAGACCTCCACTGAACCTTCTCAGTTGTTTTTGTTTTTTGTTTTGCTTGTACGAGCGTATTAGCAAAGCATATTACATAAATTAGGAACAACCTTCGCACAGAAAGTTATGAATTCAATTCAGATCCGCCCAAATTTGCTAGCTCCATTACTGAGAAGTTTTCTTGGTGGCTTCTCATTAAATGAAGGGTCCATAACCAGAATTCCCATGATCCCCTACTGCAATGTGGTGAATATTGAGATGGTTCCAATCCCAGCTATGATGTCAAGGGTCAGGCTAGCCACCACGCAGTCCACTCATGTAATTGTTGGATTTCTATAAAATAAAAATCCTTTCCATGAAAGAAAAATGAAGCTCTCCTGTGCCAGGTAAACCATACTTATGCTCTCCAGAGTCTCCAATTATTATTGGGTTTCTATGAACTCTTCAGCACACCAACAACAACATTACCCCAGTGCCGCAAAGGCTCCCACCTACGGTGGAGTAAGGGAGTCATATGTACGCAGACTTACCCCTGTGCTAAAAAGCACAGAAACTGTTTCCAGATGACCCATAATAAAGTGCAGACAATTTAGTGAGCCATTTTGTTTTATTCCATCATATTCGCAAGCCAAAAAAATAGGAAGTCCTTAATTTTGAAAAATCCTCTCAATCATGGGGAAGAAATTGGTGATGACATAATGTTAAATTGTCTAAACCCCATAGTGAAATATGCTAAAGTTCCTCAATTTGTTTGACTTTTTCCTCTTCCTGCTAATCCGTGAAGCACATGGGACCCGTATTAACTTTGGTTATGGAGCCACTCCATGAGTAGAGTAAAATCTAGCTGTGTACAAGGTAGGACTTGATCAAAGCAAATGAGAACATTGGTATGAGCTGGTTGCTAAACCCAGTGCTACTAATGATGAAGCCTTTGAGCAGTCAGATAGAATATGGTTCTGACTTTTGAGATATTTGGAAGAGGAACAAATGAAAGGAACATTCTTTATAAAGATAAAATATCCCTCAAAAGTATCACGTGTCTCAGATTTACCCATGTTACGGCCATCAGTCATTATATTTTTATGTTAAAAGGGACAAAGTGTGGCAAAAATTTCAAACTCGTGCACTAAAAGTTACAAAAGATGATAGTCGACCGAAACTCATGGGACTAAAAGTGGCAGAACTCCACAAGCACATAAAAAATGAAAAGGAAAATATATGTTTTGATCAGGACAGTAATAGGTAATTTTATTGTGTTTGTGCAACAACTAACAGAAATAGTATTCACCTGAAGATGCAAATTGGAAGCATCTTGTCTGTGTGACACTATGTGCGGTAGTAGGTAGTCTATAACAGGTTGGAACTCCGGTTCGAGTCCAGTAACAGAAATGCCAATCAGCTGTACAAAAGCTTAAAAAATGTTAAAGTGAGAATAATATTTGCAATATCGTAGGTAGTAAATTTGAAAAGCATAGTTTACATAAATGTTCCACTTTCAGAACTAGTTTAATATTACGCCCGTCCCAATTTATAAATCCCAATTTCTTTTAGCACGCATGTTGAAAAAATTATATGCGATCAACTTTCCAAATTTTAATTATTTTAAACTGCAACAAAATTGAATTTCCAGATTTACCCTCTAAAAGGTGGTATTTTTCATTTTTTTTAAGTGAAAATGATTCAAGGAATTTATTGCCGAGACATAAAAAAACGCAATTGGAAAGGTAAAAACCAAAAACTAAGTGGAATTCTAAAAGGGAAACTGAACATAATTGTGAAACAAGCCAAAAAATAAATTGGACTTATAAATTGAGACTGAGGTTCTAGTCAGAAATAAGTCAAGAACACAAAGACTAACTACTGTACCTGAAAAGGGGAAAAAAAAGAGCCAAACTAGAGTAAATAACTATCAAAACATCAATACAAACAAAAGCATGCACTTAAGTGTGACCTGAATGAAGAAAAGTGCTATAGGGGAACCCCTTAAGCAAGATATCCGAATATAACGACAAGGAGTGTAGTTCATAGGGTACATCATGTCGCGTCGAGGTGCTTCACAGCGAGGTCTGACTTTCATAAAAGTCTCAGGCTATCAACAACAAAAAATGATTAGAGAGAAGGTCATTTTCTCATAGAGATACACTTAAACATCTTGGGGGTACAGATATTTATAAAACCAATAGGATTTTTTATGCTTTCAAAATGAAAAAATAACTAGAAAGTCCTCTTTACAGACCTACAACAGTTTACCAATACCAACTTATATGTTTGTACCACTCTCTCAAGACTGCATTCAGTAATCTTAAGGAGAATAAAAACAAAACAAAAAACATAATAAGAGTGACCGGTCAAACATCTCTTTTTGATACCTTGTAGCGAAGGCCAGCTGAAATTTCCCATTCAAGCACAGATTTATTATATATCCTTAAATGTGAAAGCAGACAAGGTTCCTGCAATAACAAGGCATTAAAATATAATGACATACTTTAATCAATTACGTTGCACATTGATAATCTTCAGAAGCCTAGTTCATCAATCAGAGATGACAATGAAAATAAGAAACTGTAATGTGCATGGAAAACAATATGTGCAGTATTGTGCACGCACAATTTTCCTCCCCATAAAAGTGCCTGATATGGGGAGACAGTAAAGTGTAACAAATAAGGAAATCCACATATCACTGAAACTGAAATAGATTCGTGCCTGAAAATTTCTTAGCACTTGGTAAACATGCATGAGCATATACATTCCTAAAAAATGGGTAAGTTTTCCTTTTGAAAAACGATCTACTTAAATTAACCATTCTACTGTTTATTGATGCTTAAAAATGGACACAAAATCATGACAGGCTGTGATGGGAATTTATGGTACATAAGTGATGTATTTAAGCTTTCCATCATTTCCAATGGAGCCAAAGACTCACTATTTTTTGGCTTTTGATGGAATAAAGCAAAATGGCTCATTAAACTATATGCGCTTATTTGTTATGAAGTGGCAGTCAGTCCATGCAATTTTCAACGTGATTTTCATCATGGGTCATTCGGAAACAGTCTCTGTGCTTTAGTACAGGGGTAAGGCTGCATGCATCGACCCCCCTTACCCCACCGTAGGTGGGAGCCTTTGCGGCACTGGGGTAATGTTGTTGTTGTTGAGTGATGTATTTAGGCACTTCTATCAACTTTCCTGGGTTAGTCACTAATAGAAAAATATCCTAAAGCCAGTTACTCCTAAATGTGGGAGTGTGGATCTAAGAGAGAAATACTCAGTGCCATTCAACAGCTAATGACAGTTCTTATGAGATTATTATTTTTTGCTAGTCTCCCCAAGTTTCGCATAAACAGAAGCAATCAATACCATAGACAGCCCATGAATTAATCATTGTTAGAATATTATCCCGTGTATCCTGTGACTTTTTTACTATTGGTGGAGATATAGGGTATCTCACAATTAATGGTATTGGAGATATGTTAGGAGTTATTTTGTAGTGTATCCCAGGATTCTTGATTAGTGGTGACGATATATTAGGATTTGCTACTTAAGGAAGTAATTATATTATCAGTTATTAGCATTGGTGTTTATCCTTATATAGGATTGTCTATTTTATTAGATATGTACAGATAGTGAAATACCCTATTAATTACAATATCATCAGAGGAAGGATAAGGCATTTAGCCGGTTTGATAAATAAGTCATGCCTCAGACAAACCCATCCATTCGAACAAGTTTGGCAAGTACAGCTCATTTAACAGAGCATCACATTTAGTCATCTGAACTCAAATCATATGGCACTGTACAAACTAGTCCGGCAAAGCCACAAAACCCCCACAATTTATTTGCCATCCAATATGCCTAATATTAAGTTGCAGAGCAGTTCACAGACATATGACATTCATAAGAAGGCAGTCCTAGAAGGAATGGGATTAAAATGATCAATAATGGATATAGCAAGTGAGAAGTGTAAATACATCTAGCTCAAGCAAGATCCACTCTTTGGTGTTTGTGCCGGTGGACCAGTGGTTACGGAGGTCCGGGTCAAGTACATGGGAAGCCTTTTGACCCGGAGATTCTCGAGACATAGCCTTCACTTTGAAAGGTAAAGGCTTCACCTTCGGCTCTAACTCCACCTCCATCTCTCTATGAGGTTAGTGTACTGTGTAAGCTCTTTCTTTCAGAAAAGTAAGTAACAGTGCAGTGGGAGCTTGTCTGAGGTTGGTTACTCGAAAATGATATCCATTCTTAAGCTTTGATGGAATAAGATAGGATAACTTCTTATTCTTCTTTTGGGAAAAATGCAAAATGCCCCACTATGAGTGTTCAAAAATGGAAGAAAGCATTAAAACACTACATTTTTGGTACTCCGTACTTAGTTGGATCATGGATAGAAGTTAGTGGTTCCTAGCTTTTTTTATTGAAGTCCCAAAAGATTTTAATTGTGTCATGCCTATTCGGTCCTAACTTTTTAAGATGTCTAGGTCTTTTACGAAAAAGATACATAATAAAAAATTTAATAAGAAATGACATTTTCATTCATTCACAACTAGAATTCATTTGTGTGATACATAACAAAATAATGAAATATCATATGAATATGATTACATGGAGGAAAATTCCAATGATTAGAGATAGTGTGCGAGATAATAATGATACTGAACTATGTGTGATTAAAAAGTTGAAAACATATGGTGTTCAAGAAGTAAATCAAAGCACGATATTACACACAGAACGCAACTATTTACATCAAATAACTTATTACAAATGTTGGAGCACAACCTTGTACACTATGTTAGGCGTTCATTTGGATTGACTATCATTAGAATTGCTAATAAGAAGATTCAAACAACTATAATTTCTAATACTTGAAATAACAACATGTAAACTCTCAATTATTTTAAAAGTTGTAATAAAATGCTCGTCTTTTATCACATATGTAACATCAATTGGATGCTAATTTATATGATTATTTTTCCAAATATAAGTTTTATCGCTGATACATATGTTTCACTTTGTCTTATTATTATTAGGTGGATATATTTTTCAAATCATTGATTGTGTGCATTTTGCAATAATATGAATTATGTCTCTTTTTGTTATACAAATTTGTAATTAATTACCAAATGAGCTATACCTTTTTAAAAATATTGAAGTGTAATCAACAAATATCATAAATTGTTTGTTTTATATAAACCAGTTATATCGTGGGTGGGATGTCTTGGCCAGGAGAACCCTTTAAATAGCATAGAACACGTATAGCGACTTCCCAATGAGCATGGCGAGGGTGATGCATAAACTGAGATAAGATATGAACAGAATAACAAATGCCAGGCCAGTGAGAGTAAGATAAATAAGTTTGTCAACTAAACGATGATATTGATTGGGATCTGAACAAAGAGGACCGTCATCAAGTTACAACCGATGGTGTTGAACCATCGGAAAGGATGTCGATCGTGCACCACTGAACGGTCTCGGCTAAAATGTCAAGAGTATTTGTGTTGGCGCAAAAATATTCCTGTATGATTCCGAGCAATTTCCATCCCAAAGAAATATTTCATAGGTCCAAGATCCCTGATGGGGAACGTACGTGCCATGAAGCCTTTAAAATGTTGAATTAATTCCGGATAATTTCATGTGAGAAGAAGATCATCCACATATACTAAAATGCACAAAATAGAATCATGGCTCTTTAAGGTAAAGAGGGGATAATCCGCAGTGGTGGACGAGCAGAAGGTGGTGGAGCAACTGTAGGTGTAGGATCGGCGAAAGGCGGAGCCGCGTAGAAGCGACGGTCGGCGCTAGTAGCAGCTATACACGGAGCAGTGCAGGAGCGGCGGTAAGCACAAGGGGGTAGTAGGTGCAAGGGCAGCGGTAGGCGCGGAGGTAGCGGTAGGGGCAACAACGCGATGATTAGGTAGGTCATGTATCACACAAATCTTGTTAGTAAAAATACGGTGTATTACAAATCATCAATCAATCCCCCAATGGAAGTAAAATCCAGAAAGTCCAGACACATAAAATACACTTTTTAATTCTGAATTGTGACTAAGAGATACATCTCCTATAAGCTGAGCACCTGTAATATCACCATTTAGGAGAGTCACCCGGGTATTTGTTAAGAGTTGTTTAGATGAAAAAATATTTTCACACCCAGTCATATGATAAGATGCCCCAGAGTCTAAGATTCAGTCAATCATTGGGATATTACGTGAAAGTTTTTCACATGGTGTTTGCAATTTACAATTGCTTACGAGATTGAGAAAACTTGCCCATTGATAAGGTGTAATTGACAAACCAATGAAGGAAATTACATGTGATCTAGAATCTTCAGCATTCTTTGTGTTTTCGGCTTGAACAACATGTGAAACCGCCTTGCTACGTCCCATGTTATTTTCGCTCTTTGTTTTCCCACGCTTACATCCCGGGTTTTCAAACCACCATTCAGGATGATTCCCATTGCGTTTAAAACATGTGTTGATGTCATGTCTTTCCTTTATATAGAAGGTGCAAACAAGTTTTCTATCGGAAAAAATCCCATGGGCTCGCCTAGCAGCAATTGCAATTGCATCTGGTTGAACTTCCCGTCTACCCACTATGTTCTTGTGCCGTTCTTCCATCATCAACATCTGATAGACTCTGGACAGAGAGGGCAATTCTTCTTCACTCAAGACGTTTGATCGAAGAACTCCAATGGCATCACCATCCAACCCCATTAAAATTCATGGGTCTTCTCGTTTCAATTTGTTTGAGATACGTTTGTTCAAGATCACAAGTACATCCTTCGCACGTGCATGTCGGAATCACAAGAAAAACATCGTACTCATCCCACAATGCTTTCAGTTTTCCAAAATACATAGTGATTAACTGCTCATTCTGTTTATAACCGTGTATGATTATTATTAGGTCACATATTAAGGGTGGTAGATTCTTAGATTGATTTACCTTAGTTGCTAGATTTCAGTTGAGAGCTAATCAGGCTGACTTAGACACTAATAGCCTCAAAGCTTTTACATTTTCAACGATTAATCTCGTTCTTTTGGGATGGACTACTCTATATCTAATAAACAAGTGAGGGGGGCGGTGGACTTATGATTATGTTTGTCTAGAGGGAGGTTAGTGTCGGATGGTTACTTTATTGTTTGCAATTCGCATGGTTGTACTGCGAGTTTTTATTTAATATAATATGCCAGTTTCCAGTCAAAAAAATAGATATTTACATTTTTATTCTATTTTAAAAAACAAAAAAATGAATTTATAATTATTCCCAGAACTTGTACTATGTAGTTGTTCATAAACCAAGGAGTAAAGACACCCCCACGCTCATCAATCAGGGAGTTGCCACACAGAACTCAGCCACTTGTAGATACCGAATCATTGTTTTTTTATCTTCAAACAATCAAATATATTAAATCAACAAAACATTCGTCACATGGTTGATAATACAATAAAAGAAAAAGCAAATAATAAAACGATAAAAAGTCTTCTGTCTGCCGTCCGCCCTTGAACCAGACTTAGAATCTATCACCTTTGTAGAAGTAATAAGATTCGTCGATCCTATAATAGGCTTAACTGAGCCAATGAGAGACAAACCAAACTTATCATCACACGTTCAAAACAACATGCAATTCAAAAGAAAAACACAAACAAAATAAAACGGAATTAAAACAGAGTTCACTAATCTTCTTCGAGACCCTAGACTCTCTTGCACTCCATGGCAGCGGCTCGGGGGGGGGGGGGGGGGGACGCACCCGCCGCTCCTCCGCCTCAATAGCCATACTTCTGTATTGACTGGCGATATCCTCCAATGATATCCCTTGCTACTGAATCGAACTCAAGCTCCGCCTCAGCTTATCCACCTTTTCATTGTTTACACTCGACCTTCGAGTAGAAACAACAGTAGATGTCGAGACCTGACTGCCAAAGCGTTACATCCCTGATCACGAGCCTGCTTGCACGACCAAAATCGACTGACGACCGCTCTTCGTCAATGACGAAAGCGGAAGAACGAAACCCTGAGTATCGTAGGGAGATGACCGCTTGTACGTAAGTCTAGAATTAGAATTCAGAATATTTGTTACCAAACCATTGTCTATTTGTTAAAGAAAAATTTAAGTAGTCTATTTGTGATAAAAAAAATTAGGAAGAAGGGGGCTTAGATTGATATCACAACATTCAGATTGGAGTTAAAATAACAAAAGAACCACATGCAACCATCAGCCCTTGAACCAGACTCAGAGTTAATCACCTTTGACAAAACAATATAACTCGTTGATCCTAACTTGGGCATAATTGAGCCAAAGATGGTTACCGTAGACCCGTCGTCACCCAATCCTAACGCAGGAGTCTTACAACAAGAAATATAATAAAAATAAATGACAACAATCTTAACCTGGAAATTAAAGTGAAAAACAACAAAAAATAAACACCATAGCTTGTTCTCTTGAGCAAAAATACCAGTCGCACGTCCGGCGGGTCTAGAAGCCCGGACCCGCCGCCTCCCTGTTTTTTGGTCTGTCCAGGGACATGCTCCCGCCTCCTTCTTCATCGAAATTCAGTTCGCTGTCCTCCTCTTCAATAACTATCTTCTTGTAGTGATTCACAATATCCTCCATCAAAGCCTTTGGAGTGTTGACGGAACCACTGCCTTGCGGTCGATTTGGAAACAGCGCCGAGACTTCAGCCTTGCTGACTCGATTCCGCAGCACTCTGCCTGCACACCTGCATTGAACGAAGATCGCGAAAAAGCCTTGGATTATCAACCAAGAATGGCGGCCGTTCTTCGGCATTGCCAAAAATGGAAAACAAAAGATACTCTAGCGGCTAAAGCCCTAGAGAGATAATTTAATTTATAGACTTGTGATAAAAAATTTGAAAACTGAAAAAAATGATATCTGTAAAATTTATCAAAATTATAAGTTTGAGTGGGCTGGTATTCCGCTGAGCAGCGAGGCCTGAACTACTAATTTTGTCCGGCCCAAGCCAAGAAAACGGAAAAGCTTAGTAAATGATAAGGCTGGGTCCGAAAAACCGAAAACCGAAAGCCGAATCAAATTAAACCGAACCGCAGCCAAATAAAACCGAACCGCTAAGAAACCGAAACACTAAGAAACCGAAACTGAATGTAAAAAACCGAACTGAACCGAAGTTGTTTGGTTCGGTTTTGGTTTTTACCCTTCAAAATCGAACCAAACCGAACAAACCGAACTATTTAAAATATGAAATTTATATGTTAATTGTTAAGCATTAATTCTAATTAATCCTAATATCATCAATAGTCTTTGGTTTTCTTGTGTTAGAGAAATAATGTTTGTGCTATGTTTAATTTAATTTAATTTATAAATTCATTTACACATTTATTGTCTATAATAATATAGCTATATTGAATGATGATAATATGTGTCAACTATATCACATAGAACGTATATATTCATGAACTTTTTTCGAACTACTCACAAACAAATTAAATCAATAATCTATATAGTTTTATCTATCTCACATACTCATATAATTCAAGACATATTTATTCCTTCTCATTTTTATTTTATTTGTTGTTGTATTGTGCTTGCATTCTTTATGTAATATGTTTGATCCCTCTAAGTATTATATCAATTTTAAATCAAATGAGAATTTTTGGGTAAAAACCCGAAAAAACCAAAACCGAACCGAAACAAACCGAACCACCATCTAAGTATTACGTAGTATATCAATTTTAAATCAAGTGAGAATTTTTTTGGTAAAAAACCGAAAAAACCAAAACCGAACCGAAACAATCCGAACCAATCAAACCTTGGTTCCAAGTTTTGCAGGGTTAAACCGAATCAAAATGGAACCAACTTTTTAATTTGATTCAAAATGGAACCACAAGAATCTAATCCACCCCAGTAAACGAGTATGGAGTACTAGAAACGGACACATCAGCGAATTCACGGCCGTAAACCGAAAACGGATTTAAGCGGCCGAGTGCCCTGCCGGCCGCCTGGTGCCTGCCGGACTTCTAGTTGTTCAAGACTTCCTCAGCCAGCGCCCAGTCAGCCTTGTGGTTGTGGACCTCTGGTGCAGACGTGCAGTGGCGCAGTGCTCTGTGCTCACCTTCAGGGATTCAGGCTTCACGCCCGAGACCGCCCCTGTTCTGCTGTCCACGCCTCGTCGCCTTCATTGCAGTCTTCCTCACCGCCTCAACAATCAGCCATCAGAAGTTCAGGTGAGTGCGGCCTCCTCTATTTCTTAATTTATTTGATTAGTTTATTAATCGGCTTCTTTCATGGTTGATGATTCATAGTTGTTTAATGTTTATAAATGAACAGTTGATAAATTCTTAATTGATTTATTGGTTGTTGAGTGTTACTAAATGTTAATTTCATATTCTTAATTGTTGATTGTTATTTATTGAGTGTTGGTTCTAATGAGTGTTGGTGTTATAATTTATTGATTTAATGATCTTGTTAGGTAAAAGTTTTCAATTACAATTAAATTTAATTAATTTCAATGTGTAAAAAAATGGTTGAATCTGTATGGGAGAAAGAAAAAAGAGGAGAAGATTATAGAAAGCAGCCCTGAGTAAAAGGCTCAATAGAAAAGTTTATTTGTGTGAAGATGTCGAATAGGAGAGAAATGATTTAGCTACTGAAAATGAAATGGTTCAGAATGATCAAGTCATAAGATGGGAAAATTTAGGAGTTGATAATATTGATAGTGAACAATTGAAGCTATGTTTTTTATTTTGTTATTAAAAACCTTAATTCTACTATGTTTAGTTTAACGAATTTAAGTCTTTCTCTATTATAGTATTATTATAAAAGGTCTTGAAATATAACTGTTATGCATGCTAGCTTAGACTGAAAAGGGTTTTACAATTTTTTTACAGATTAGACCCATTTTAAGTTAACCGCCCCTTAGGCCTGCCAGGAGTCCAGGACTGGCCCTAACAATCTGGTCCTATTTAGAGAAAACAAAATATGTGATTCTATTTTTGGAAGTTAAGTTTTTTTATTGCTAAGAGCATTTTCCTCAATTATTATCCACCAAAATGCAGTTATGGTCTTCTACTCCCTAGCCCCCCAATGAACAGCAAGTGATATCTGGCATTGAAACGAATCAACTTCTAGGAATGGCGGCTAAACAAATGGAACAAGTTCAGAAGAAATTGGCGATGCTCAACTATCCAAGAGCCAATGCTCCTGCACAAGCGCTCCTTTTCGCCGGCATGGAACGCTATGCCCTTCTTGAATGGCTCTTCTTCAAGTACTTTTTCCCACCTCTATAGACACACAAGCATATTCAGGCGGGTCAATATTGATGGTATGATAAAGCTGCGACCTTTGATGCAGGCTGTTGGGCGACAAATCCCCATTCTCACAGCAGAATTTACAAGGGGATGAGGAGACCTCTCGCATTCAATGTATTTTTCCTGCCCATATTTAACCTTTTTTTCTTCGTATTAGATAATGCTTTCTTCTTCATATTCGGCAATGATTTAGTGTTCGCTAAAGATGAGACCTCTAGTTTCCAATACGAAATTGGGTGAAAGTGTGCTGTCTGTATCAGTGAACTTCACTAGTCCTAATGGGAGATAAGCTAGACCACTGAAGTGCAGTACAACTGAAATTTTTATTTTAAGCCTGAAAGCTCATCACATAAACCTGCACGGTTAAGAGAAAATACAGTTGAAAAATGCGGCACTCTTTTGTAATTTTTCAAATTTTTTGATCCTTTGTTTCATTTTCTTGTTTTATTTTTTGGATACAGATTCCATCTGAAGTAGATTAAGACCTAAATGATAATCGGTGTGTTTGGGTTTAGCTTTTGGCAACAGCTTTCCAAAAAGCCCTTGCTGTTTTTAAAAAGCTAAATCCATATGGACACAATCACACAATTGTTTTGTTATTTTTGTATAAAGATGCCATATTGTCATATATAAGATTATGACTTTGATTCACGTAAATGATTTGTGCTATCTCAGATTTGGCAGAGATTGCAAAGTTCCTGGGTATAACTACTACCGTGGACACAGATGCCATACAAGTGAGTTCAATTTTTTTTTTCATTTTCCTATAATTTTTCTAACATCTTATCATTTTTCCAGCCATCCTATGACACAAAGTAGATAAGGTCATAGCTCTGGCGCTGCTTTTCTCTTAATGTTCATTGTATTTTGTATGGAGTATGGAGAGTCTGGGAAGCTTTTGAGGTGCTTTTGAAAATTGAAATGGAGATTCAGAGTACAAAAACAACCCTCCTTCACCCAAAGTTTTTATTATTGAACTTATTAATTGCTAAGAAAATAATCCTCAAGAAACTCATCAACATTGTTAATAAATAAGAAATTGCCCTAAATAAGAGTAAAACAATGTGAAATTTCAAAATAGAACTGCTATGTTTTTATTTCATAAATAGGAGTAAGTATTGTCATGCTTGCAAAATACTTCCATTTATGCCATTAATACTGCCATATTAGTGCTTGGTAATGCTAAAAATGGAAGCATATTTCAAGATGACAGTAATGTACTCCTATTTATGGAAAATCATAGTACTCCTATTTATGGAAAATCATAGTACTCCTATTTTTAAAATTCCACATAGTTTTTACTCATATTTTGGGAAATTTCTCTTAATAAATTTATTTTATTGGTTTAGGTTTAAGGTGAGTTTGTGTAAGTTTCATTTCCATTCGGTTATCAGGAACTTTATTCTTACCTTTCTGATATACTGGTTGCAGGGGCGAGGAAGCTATGAAGATCGTACTGAAATGCTGCGCCTGATTGTTGATCTTGTGGAGGCAAGTTTGTATGCTGATAATCCTAAATGGAGGTTAGGATTTAACATAAAGTTGGTATTGATTAGACTCTTTAGATTTGGAAGCTGATTCTATATCTCGGCCTAATGTGTAGAGTTTGTAGATCAATCAAGTGTGCACAATAAAGTGTGTCTGGAGTGCATGATTAATTACATATACAACAACAACATCCAAGCGTTAACCCCAAAAGATTTTGGGGTCAACTAACATGAATCGACATATGACTATTAATTACATATACAAACAACATCCAAGCCTTCGTCCCAAAAGACTATTACTTATATATAATGAGATAAATTACTTGGAGGTAGCATCATATTATGTACTAATTGAAACCAAACGGAGAGTAATGAAGGTGCAAATGCAAGGCAGAAGGTACAACCATAAGATCACAACACTTATTCCATCTTTTAAGGGAAATCACAGAGTGACTTTTATATATATTGTCAGCTATTTATTGATTTATTTTCGTTTTTCTTGCCATGCAGTGTTGATGAACAGGTAAGTAAGGACATTCAGCTAATTGATGCCATATCCGAAAAACAAGCACAAATCTTTTCTGAAGAGTGCAAGTTGTTTCCTGCAGATGTTCAGATCCAATCCATATATCCGTTGTATGAAACATTATTATTATTATTGTTATTATTAATGCTATTGTTGTTACTATTGTTATTGTTGCTGTTGTTATTTTGCTCCAGTCATATGTTTCTTAAGATACAGTTGCATAAGGTGGGTGTGAGAAAGAGAGAAAACAACATCCCAACTCTTAAGGAGAATACATCCTCAGTTTATATTTTGATAAACAAAATGTTTCTCAAAATGAGGCGCGCAAAGGCGCGAGGCGCCTCTGGGCGATGACTTCATCGCATCCAAACATCCCAGGCACAGCAGATTCCATAAGGCACGCCTTTTACCTCGCCTAGTGCCGCTTTTTGCGCCTCTTTGAGGCGTCGCCTTTCACGCCTTATGGAGAATATGTCCGCTGACCTTCCTTCAAGCCTTTGGCGATTCATCCTGCTCGCCTAGACTTCACTCCATCAACTCAAAGTCTCAAACCTTCCGCTCTTTCTGTCGCAGATCATTGCCGTTTTTATTTTTCTTTTTCTTCCGTTCTCTTGTTTCTTTTGTTCGGCTGGGTACGTTTCTTTCTTCCTCTTGTTTTTCTATTCTTTATATTTTTATTTGTTAAATAAAAAAATTAATATAAATTATGTAAATATATAACCATATAACAATCTTCCCTAAGCTTATTTAAAAAAAAACAATCTTCCCTAAATCCTAATACCAATCCGAATTTTATCAATTTTAAAAAATACTCCCTCCGTCCCCTTTTAAATGTCCCATTTTACCATATTGGGATGTCCCTATTTAATTGTCTCATACCTTATTTGGTAAAGTTTGTGTGGCTCAAAATCATTTTTACTTTATTCTTACTTTATTCTTACTTTATCAATTAATATCAACCACACAAACCCACTTTTCTTAAAACTCGTGCCACCCTCTCCCGGGACATTTAAAAGGGGACGGAGGGAGTAATAAATATGGTTTCTCAATCTGTGAATCTGATTGTTTAACTTTATATTCTTGAAATTTTATAACAATTAGTCAATTATATATGACAGCTTGTTGTTATTAACTTATTAATAATCTTTATATACAAGTTTATGTTAAAATTTACTATTAATGGCTTAGGATTAGTAATAAGAAGCTGTTCCATTCGTCTTAATCTTATTACTTATTCCTTAATCTTATTTTATTCAGATCAGATCAGATCAGAAAGATTCAGATCAGATCAGATCAGAAAGGTTCAGATCAGATCAGATCAGAAACATTCAGATCAGATCAGAAAGATTCAGATCAGATCAGCAACATTCAGATCAGATCAGAAAGATTCAGATCAGATCAGAAACATTCAGATCAGATCAGAAACATTCAGATCAGATCAGATCAGATCAAAAAATTCAAACATGATTTATCACTTTTATTAATATATTAATTATGATTATTATATTGTAATTATTGTTAATAATATTAATATATTAATATAATAATATTATTAATAATATAATAATAATAATGTTAATAATATAAAATTATTAATATAATATAATATAATATAATATAATATAATATAATATAATATAATATAATATAATATAATATAATATAATATAATATAATATAATATAATATAATATAATATAATATAATATAATATAATATAATATAATATAATATAATATAATATAATATAATATAATATAATATAATATAATATAATATAATATAATATAATATAATATAATACTCCCTCCGTCCCAAAAACAACTTCCCAGTCACTATTCATTGGTCAACTTGAATCACTCGTAATCTTTTACTTTTTATATCAAATTTTTCTCAAATTTAAATTTTATTGATCAGGCTTTGTAGCGGTTTTAATATAGTTTTCTGAATATGTAAATTTTATTTACTAAAAATAATCCGAGTGTGAGCAGGGATCGAGTTGCTTTATCGTCAGTCAAGCATCGTAAACCGAACGAGAAGTTAATTTTGGGACGGAGGTAGTATAATATAATATAATATAATATAATATAATATAATATAATATAATATAATATAATATAATATAATATAATATAATATAATATACTATGATATGATATGATATGATATGATATGATTATGATATGATATGATATGATATGATATGATATGATATGATATGATATGATATGATATGATATGGTATGGTATGATATGGTATGATATGGTATGATATGGTATGATATGGTATGATAGAGTATGATATGGTATGATATGATATGATATGATATGATATGATATGATATGATATGATATGATATGATATGATATGATATGATATGATATGATAGAATGTAATGTAATGTAATGTAATGTAATGTAATGTAATGTAATGTAATGTAATGTAATGTAATGTAATGTAATGTAATGTAATGTAATGTAATGTAATATAATATAATATAATATAATATAATATATTTATAATTATAATTATAATTATGATTTACAATGTAATTATAATTATAATCATCATTATTATTAATATGATTGTTGTTCTTGTTGTTATTGTTGTAATTATTATTACTTCGGAGTAATTATATATTTAAATTAGTAATTATAGATATAATTATGATTATAGAAATAAATATTATAATTATAATTACAATAATAATTATAAAATTAATCATAATTAAAAATATAATTACATTTATAATTGTATCTGTACTTATAATTAGTGTAATTAGTATAATTATTATAATTTTAAATTTAATTTTAATTATTATTTTTTTATAATTATGATTATAATTGTAATTTTATTTAAGTTATATTTTTAATTACAATTATAAATCTAATAATTATAATTATAATTACAATTATAGAAATATTCAAATCAGATCAGAAATATTCAGATCAGAAGAATTCAGATCAGATCAGAAACTTTCAGATCAGATCAGAAACATTCAGATCAGATCAGATCAGCAACATTCAGATCAATTCAGCAACATTCAGATCAGATCAGAAAGATTCAGATCAGATCAGATCAGAAAGATTCAGATCATATCAGATCAGATCAGAAAAATTCAGATCAGATCAGATCAGAACTTAAAAAATTCAGATCAGAAACATTCAGATCAGGTGAACGGAACAGCTTCTAAGTATTAACAGTTTATTGTAAATATATTTACTATTAATAGAAGTATTTTTTAGAAAAGTGCTTCATGTAGAAGTTGTATAAATATATTTTACCAAAGATATGTGGTTTAGTTCAGTGAGGCGCGCGCCTCGTCGCCTTGCGCCTCACGCCTCGGGTAAATCGATGAATCGCCTCATGCCGCCTCGCGCCTTTTAAAACTAATAATATGACCACATATATTTCTGTTAACGATTTCAAATTTTAGGTGGGAGCCTTTGCGACATTGGGGTAATGATGAATGATTTCAAATTTTATAGTCTCAAATTTATATCAACATATAAACTAAGCCACTTAAAGTGTTACCCACCAAACCACTCCAAAACCTCTCATCCAAAAAGACCTTAAGGAGCAGAAATACCATTATACATGAGATGCTTAATAATGGGATTATTTCTATGTTTCTAGCTTGAAATGGTTTATTTTTGTAACATCTGTCTATTTATTTCAATCCAATTTCACTTGCAGGCCTGAAATTGGCGATTTGGAGAAGCAGCTCTCAGATCAGTCTAACAGACTTGTTAGTATTCAGGAGATGGTTGATGATTTAGCATCAAAGGTTATTCTGCCTTTTAGATTGTTCTAAATCATAGTTCTGCTTCTGTTGGCATTCACTTCACTTCCATTGAGATATAGTTTCTTAGATCATTGAACTTTCATTTATGCTGTGTAAGTTTCTAATTTACAGCATCCATATAACCCGGATGAGGAGTACGTGGAGGTTGAAGCAATATTGCGGGCCCATTTAGAAACCTTCCTAGAAACTGCTAAATCCTTCAATACAATTTATAACAAGGTCAGCTTTCAAGTACACTACAAATATTTTGTACTCTTGCTCCGGCCACCTTTTATCATTAGCAATTATAATTGCTAATGATAGTTATAATAATTTGCAATTATACTTCCTATTCTTATTACTTTTTACGTTAATAGGAAATACGTCCCTGGACACACATGATGGAGGTACCACAATTGCATGGATTTGGGCCAGCGGCCAATAGATTGCTGGAAGCATATAAGATGCTTTGGAAGGTATATTTCCATGGCACATTTCTTGCGTCTAATTTGTTGTTCATTACTACTTCTGTCCCGTTCAAAGGTTTTCATTGCAAAACAGCCCGGTGATTAATACAATAATTAATTAAGGTAATTCGAGTATATTTTGAGAAATAGTTTTGATGGGTATATAATATAATGGGGTTAATGGTGATAACTGTGATGCTATAGATGTATTATATTTAATATTTGATCATTAAATTGTCATTAAGAGTGTTAAATGTTTTCTAAAATAGAAATGAGAACCTTTATATGGGATGTTCAGAAAAGGAAAGTGAGAACCTAGAAGTTCCAAATAAATTTATTTAATGCGTCATGCGGTTTCAAGTTGGTCTCTCCCTTAGGTCCCTTAGGGTGCTTGGATGGAGTGTTTTGGAATGGATGGCTATGAAGGGCAAAGTCTATACCTTGCTATAAGTACATATGTACACACATAAAGTGAAGATATGCTTATATACCACAGGTGATCACTGATCACATAACATTTCAACTACCTTTTGAAAACACATTATTAGATAAAGATATGACTGAGCTCTACATGTCCTTCCCCTTTAAGACCCTCCAACCCCTAATGGCAAATAGACCCTTGGTTTTTTTTATAAACCTTTCATTGCATACCAATGATTGTTGTTGTCGCCGGGCAAACTCACATGGTGTACATACTCCTGAACATTGGGTCTATCATCTATGATATTTTTTATTTGTCCAATTGACCGTTTAAGGTGATCACCCAGGTAAAGCTTTCTCATTTTCTATTTATTTTGTAACACTTTATTTAGCTTTGGGTTTTAAGAGAGGAAATGTAGGGGCGATTTTGATTTTCTGTCACTTTGTAATTTGTTTTACAGTTCCTAGGTAACTTGAAGAACCTAAGGGACTCTCATGCAGCTGTGGCGGTGGGGTCATCGACAGAAACAGTTGGGGGAGAGCCATCTTCTGTCACCAGAATAATCTCAGAATGTGAAACTGCCTTGACTCTTCTTAACCGCGACCTCTCCATTCTCTCTGCTTCCATTGCTCGCGAGCAAGTTGTTGATGACTCATGAGCCCAGGAAGAGAAAAGAGGAAAATGTTACCAATCAAAGCAATTTGTCCTGTTTCAAAATTTTCTTATTCTTTTTAATTTTTGTGGGCAATACTCTGTATAAGTTGATCAGCCTTAATCTAACCTACTTTTTAAACACTTTTAAGGGAATTAATATTCTTTTTCATTTTGTGTGTGTGGGGCCATTGGGCAACAATGTTTTATGCGATTATTATTAGTCTTTTGCATATTGGTTGTGCCTAAAACTATCAACAAAACATAAGAACTGTTGAAACATGAAAATGTCACCATTGATTTCCAATATGTACAAATTAGGAAGCCCAAAAGGGTCTTGGTAATCAGTCTAATCACTACAGATGTGGGAAATGTGAATGTGTCGCCTCTGGCTAGGAATAGAAGAACAAATCATCAGCGATGTTCACGTGATGTTTCAGTGAAGGCGCACTCATTAGATCCTTTTCTCCTTCTCTGTCACTGTCAACGGAAAGTTGACCGCTACCGTGGTCATCCGTATGCGAAGCGTACGGCGGAGATTGAGTCACAAGACTCACAACTTTTACAAGTTTACCGTCATTGGACGGGCTGGATCGTTCCACGCCTTCATCAGCGGATTCATTTTCCTCAAGCAAGGTCCTTCCGGCGGCAACGGGGCACAGGAGGTCTCCGCCTTCGATCTCAGCCCCGAAATCCGACACCCGACACTGAGATGATCTCGGCGGGATTGGCGACGGCGGTTCGACTCTTGGAAACTCATCTCTCGCCGGTGGATGAAGTGATGGTTGGATTGGAGCCGGATATTGAACCCCGCCGCCGCCACAGGCAAATGGAGCGTCTAAGGATTCGGAAATGGAAAACACTACGATCCACCGGTTCTGATAGACCTCCGTGCTGTTGACGTGAACGCCGTTCACTGTCACCACACCATCGACGGAATCCACCGTCAATGCCCTGTTCGCGGCCAGAGTCTGGAAGGTCGTGATTTTGGGCGGATATCTTGCGAGATCATCAAAACGATGCCGTTGGGGAAGAACATGGCTTCGGAAATTGAAGCCGAACCCTCCATGTTTCGAGAAAAGTACCCGATCGGACGGCGCGAACAACGAAACTGTTCCCAATCTCAACATCTCCGATCGTTTGATCGATATGGCTGCAGCGACTACGGTGAATCCCCTTCTCCTGATCGCTCTAACTGCGTGATCGAGAAACTTCCGGTCCACACGCGGTGGCTGATGAGCTGCCGGCGTATGATCCTCTGAGAAAGAGCACTTCGTAGCCGACGTTGGGTCCAGTATGCCGTCGATTCCGTGCACGGCGACGCGATCGTCGGCGAACATATCAGGCTGTCTGATTCTGACCGCCGTAAGTGACTTCTTGGACGCCGAAATTGAGACATCCCCATTTGAGTTCTTGAGGAAGAGGCAATTGCCGTTGAATAGCGTCGGGAGCTGGTCCCCATCCGTCAGCGACGAGAGATTTCGCCACTGGAGTGGTGGCCGGAGAGTGTGGAAGAGTAGGATGGTCATAGAGGGGCGGTGAGGCACTCGGCGGTTGGGGGTGACAAACTTGGAGATAGCGAAGGAGAATGCGAAGTCCGGCGGGGCCAAAATGGTGCCAGAGAAGTTAGCGTTACTGGCTGTAATGACGGAGAGGGTGGAGGCAACCAGGGAATAGCCCCGTGTCCGGAGAACTTCTGCGGCTGTCTGGACAGAGGACGGCGGCTGAGACAGGGGCGCGGCGGTGGAGGCGGCCCATGTGACGAGGAGGCAGAAGAGTGGGAGAGCGAACGCGATGATGTTCAAGAAACTGTAACTGTGAAACTCCATAGCTTCTTTATCAGCGGAAGGTGTGGATAATCTGTTAAGTGCTCTCTGTATTAGCTAGGGATCATGAATGGAGGAAGAAGAAGACATGCGTGGGGATTTATTGGTGGAAGATCATATTGGGATTGCAAAGGGAATAACTAACCATCGTTTGGCTGGAGTAACTGTCTCCAAGAACTACTGCTCTAGTCAGAAATTTGAGAATTGGAGTTGACCGGATGGACCCTACGAAAAAAAAAAGTTTGTTGTTGTGGTTAGGCTATCACCCCATTGAGTCAAATATAATGGATTAATCAACCCAATATGAGTAATTATAAGTTACTACTAGTGCATAATAATAATAATAATATAGTTTGGGTAGATTTCGATTTGCAGTACAATTAGTTGTTACTAGTGCATAATAAGTTCAAAATATTATTTTCAAGAAAAAAATCAAAGTATTGATTATATGGCACTACAGTGGATAAGTATATTTTGTATTATCTTGCGACTCTTATATTATAAATATAAGGCTAAGACATCAAATAGTGTAAACCATTATTTCCCGAAATTCATTATTTTGTACGTAGTATATGGTATCAGTCGCTTAGGATTCTTTTGCTTTGTTTCTCACTATGGCCGACTCAACCTTAGAATTTTGGAAAATAATAGCTTACCCTATTGAGTGTCTTAGGCTTATATTTATAATAAACAGAATTAGGAAAACTACACATGAGTCCTAAGAATTGCATAATTTGTTTTAAAATATGAGACCAAAAGACATATGCAAGTGATGTTTTACATTTACAAAAATGGTATATATGCAAGTGATTCATTATATTAGAGTAAATGTGTGTCACTAGCCTGGCGGAGACACAAAATGTCTGAGAGAATCAAAACTTAAGTATAAAAACTGCTATTGTTTTCAAACAACACTTAAGTAGAATATTTCATCTATAACTAAAGTAGAAATTAGTTTAATTGAGAATTAGAGAGTTATTGGTTTGATATATGTGTGATATATTGTAAACTTCACGTAACTAATGAGTGAATAAAGCATTATTTTTAAAATTTAGAAATAAAACTAATATTGCTCATCAAATGTCACCCATTTCAAGTTTAGATAGGTGATGATTTTACAAGAGTTAAAATTATTTATTTGTAGTAAATTACGGGAGCTACAATATATCAAATCAAAATTATTTCAGTACTCTGCATGCTGGAACGTTCAGGGGAGGGAGGGTCCGCTGACCGCCCAAACCTTCCCTTCTTCTGTCACTGAGACTAGATATTTATTGTGAATTAGGAGAATAATATTAACTATCCCCATGGTTATCACCAGGGGCGGAACTAGCCTAGTGTCCGGAGGTGCTCGTGCCCCTGCAGTGATTTTCTTTTCTTTTTTATAATATGTATATATATTAATATTTAATTAGTTGAGCCCCTGCAGCTCAATCCCAAAAGCCCTTTACTTTAGCCCTTTCCCTTGTGCCAGCCCAATCCCAAAAACCCTTCCCTGGGGCAGCCCGCAGCCCAACTCCCTAAAAGCCAAAACGCCAAGACCCCAAATCCCAACTCAAGCGGTCAAGCCCCTGCACCTGCGTATCTAAGTTCAACCTACAATATAATGACAGAAACTGAAAACGAGTCAGCGTTCAAGGATTCAAGCTACTGCGTTCAAGCTACATCGCCAACAAATCACATCAACGAGTAGGAACTAGAATAATGATTAGCGACTGCGTCTCTAGACTCTTGGACGACTGGACTCCCGATAAGCCTTTTAATGCCTTAACCTAATTATTTTTCTGATAATTTCGTTTATAAATTTTACTTATTGAATTGTACGTATTTGTTTAATTCAAATAAAATGTTAATTGTTAAAAACTTTTATTTGTTGAATTCAAATACAATGTTGAATTTTTTGGCAATTATGTTTTGATAAGTGATAATCTCATTAAAATGTTAATTATATTGTAAATTTATGATTGTGTATTTATTGATTTAGTTAATATTGTTAATTTTTTATAATGTAACTTATACAATAATACTCATATTATTTCAATTGTAATTGATCCAGGTTGTTTGACAAAATATCACTATGTTACGATATTATACACCGGAACCTAAACAACCAAGCATTGGTGGTTCTTCATAGAATAATTTAGTTTCTTCATCAGATAATGTCATTCCTAACAATGACAATAATGTTAAAAATGCTCGAATAGAAGTTGAATTGTTCGATGATGACATTGTTGGTGATTTGCGCAACAAGATGGGAGAAGAAAACTTAACATATTGCTTGATGTGTTACATTAAGAAAGATGTATTTGTTGAAATTGAGAATGAAGTCATTATGAAGTAATTTCAGAGTATGGCACCTCAAAGACAAAGATTGCCGCCTCTCAATGAATCTTTCATTTGAAACGTCAGGTCCTAATCAAAATTAAGATACTCTTTAAGTAGTTATTTTATTTAAATTTTATAGTTTTGTTTATTCCTATATTCGTGATGCATATGATTTTTTTAGAGTAGTACGTAGTACGAAGTATAGGATTTCTTTGTTATTGTGCCCCTGCGAGTCACGAGTCCTGGTTCCGCCACTGGTTATCACTGAGACTAGATATTTGAAGAAAAATGTAATGCATGTTATACTCTGTGATACATGGTTAATATTTCAATTTATTAGCATTTTTGAATTGTGATTAGTGAGAAGATAATGACAAATCAGTTTTGCTTCAAAATATAAGAGCATCACCAACGGTGCTATTTTGACGTAAAAATTTGGTGCCACATCATCAATTTACAAAGTCTAATCATTTTTTAACCTCCAACCCACCCTTTTACGGTTCCTTTTAATCTGACCTGTATCCAACACTTTCAACCCCTCTTTTGGTTTTCTGAAAGCTTGTTTGACGCTGTGAAAACAATTTACGAACAATTCGGAGGAAAAAAAGCGCTCCATCCTTGAAAAAAGCGCTCCATCTCTGAAAAAAGTGGCGGCAATTTTTTTCCACCCAAACCTAGTCCTATGTAATCTCACTTTTCGCACACAAACTCAACTCGCCGCCTCGCCCACAAACTGAAGTCTTCTTCTATCGGTGTCAACTTCCCCCAGGTATTCTTATCCATGTCTACCGGTGAAAGGTATTTAATTTATGATTTCATAGGTTCTTGATTGCAGAAGTATATAATCCGATGCTTGACTGCTTCCTAAAGTGTCTATATAGATGAGAAACTCTGAATTTTGGGAGGAAAATATCATTCTTCTGCAATTTTGAAACAAGAACACATGTAAATACTTTACTTTTGATTGGGAGAACCACGTTTCTTACTCTGGCCGATTGTTGGTGAATTAGGTTTGGCTGTGAATACCATTATTTTTTGGGATTTAAAAATGATTGAAATGACCAATATGTAATTACTTTCAGTGTGATGATCGTCACAAGTGTGTAATTTCGTATATCAGCTTTCCTTGCTCTTAAAATCGAAGAAACAAACTGCAGATGGTACGTGAAGAGATTCATGGCATCGTTATATCAGTTTTTTGACTGTATCAGTTACTAGGAGTGTTGATACCATTTCATTCATTCTATTTTTTCAATGTATGACATACACTGTGTGTAGTTATACACAGTTTATAATTGCTATGTTTTTTAACATGCTAATCCATTGATGGTTGGGCGTATGATTGTAAATTATAAATTGATCTGTCTTTGTCTTAGTATTTCTCTATAAGTTTCGGATTTTTCAAACATGCAGTTAGTGGACATGCTTTTCAAAGTATACTATACTTGTTCAACTTTGATTTTCAAAATAATATTTCTTTGGTTAAATATTTTTGTCACTTGAAATCTATTGAAAGGTATCTCCTATTTATATGGATAATTTTGGACCGCCATACATGATTCTTGTCACTTTAGAAAGTGTTTGATTAACACAAGTGTCCAATGACGAGGACATAGTTTTGCTACGTCAATATTCTTCCAAGTTCTTTGAGTGGATTAGTCACCAAGCATTATTTAAATGGAAGTATTATATACAATCAATTAAACGGTGAACCTTTTAAAAAAAATGAACTAAAATCAGCTCTATATCCAACTGAAAAGTGTAATCTACTAGTCATACTTTACTGTATTTGAATAATGTGCTATTATTTGGATTCCACTCTATGATTTATTACTTTAGAATGAACTAGTTATATTGCACTATATTTTAATCTATTTTAATGATGTGCTATTATTTGGATTCCATCAACTGTGACGGATGTAAAAGTATCATAATAATCTCTTGCTCCATATTACTTTGTTTAATTGTTATGGTACTCACGGCTACATTTATTTATCAAAGCAGGATAAATGGATTCACAAGACTTGGCTGAGTTTACAAATACTTCACAGCCTGCTAGTTACCGCATGCCCTCAATGAACATGAACCAATTTAATCCTCCACCCAATTACACCATGTCAATGCAGGGTGTGAACCAACTCAACCCACCTTCTGCCTACTCTATCTCACCTCAGAATATGAACCAATTTACGCCACCCATCTATCATGTTGATCCTAAAAGTGGAACCTTTCCTTTCCATATTGAGCAGCATAACTCACAACAATTCTCCTACCAAGAACTGCTCAATACACCCATGGTGACTCCTCAAAGTTGTGAGCCCATCAAGGCATCAAAAAAGAGAGCTAAAAATGCTCAAAACTCTAATACTTCTCAACCTGCTTCTCCCCCGCCTTCCATTATTAAGAAAGATTGGTCTATTGAAGAGGAGGTTGCACTGACAGAGGCCTGGCTTCATATATCTGTGGATGCTGATGTAGGAAATAATCAGAAAAGTGCTGCCATGTGGAATCGCGTCCTAGAAGTTTGGAACGTTGACATCATAATTGGAACCTGAACCGTGGCAGTTTCAACCATGAATGAGTCAACATCTTCATCATCATCCCTAAAAACTGACTTGATAAGAGAAAGTGACCCTGTGCTTGAGGATGATTCAGCAGTGGAGCTGAATTCAGATTCTTCCGATGACATTAGCTGTGGCATTTTAACATAAATCTAAAATATAACTTCGATATAATGAATGTAAAAAAACGCAATTACTAATTTAAAAACTAGCAGGTTCCTACATTAATATATATGTTAAAATCAATTGAAATTCGCATGTGGTATTACTGAGAAACAATCAAGTGAATCAACCCAGTAACAAAATCAAATTATTAAAAAAAAACATATGAATTTTTCTCATCAACCATCCGAATTGATAAATTCATGATCATCACTTTTTATCTATATTGTTTCTAGACAAACCAAAAGAAGAGTATACACACGATCAAAAGTATTGGGTTTGTGGTACAAGAAGCAGAAATCAAACAGGAGGAATTATTATATACCTAAACTTTGAAATTTCGTTCCTGCTGTTTCGTGCCTTGGAGTGATATGGCCGGCTGCACATGATTTGGTTTATGGGTTTAGGATGTTTTCTTTTGGACGGTTTTCAGTCTCAGACCAGACCAGACCAGGCTTAAACAGACCATATCAGATTAGACCAGGCCAGACTTAAACAGACCAGACCAGACTTCCGTAGTTATAAAATACACAGAGACCAGACGTTTACCAGACCAGACCAGACCAAACCAGACTTAAATAGACCAGACCAGATCAGACCAGCAAATTTCAGTCCAAAAGAAAACATCCTTAGTAATATAGGTTTACGTAATCTAGGGATTTAGTTAGGTACGTGTTTTAATTTTCTTTTTTAAAAGGTAGTTAATTTAATCGGTCAACACCATGCATTGGAGACCCCTTTTTAATTTCTTTTAATGTGCATCTTATGTGGACAAACATTGCTTTAATTATTTGACATTTGGCAAAATTTACCTTCACTTCAAAGAACACCATTGGAGATGCTCTAACTCTAATGTAACAAATCAGTTTTGTAACTAACCATACACTACGGGAGAGAGAGAGAGGGGTTGTTTAAGAAAATAATGGAAGCACGAAATTAAAATGGAATGGAAATGGTTACCTAAATAATCTTATCATTCTTATGCATATGATTAGTACATACCTTTAAATTTGAATATAATGTCATGAATTCATGATAAATAGCTATGTTTTGAGATATAGTCATAAGATTTATGGTATTGACAAAGTGATTTAAGCTGAAGATATCATCAAACTGCTAACTCATCATCTGATGTTTTTAATTAGATTGTAATTTTCTAGTCTAATCTAGTTTGGTCATACAAATGTATCTTCTATATATATTTATAATTTTCATAGTCTGATCCGATCTACACCCGTTTAATGTGGGACTGAAATCAGTCAATATTAAAACAATACAAGTTTTAACATATTTAGCTTTGCATGATGCATAAATGAAATTATAATTTTTGTACCAAGAAATTCTATTTTTTCCTGGACCCAAATTAAATATTTGTACAACTAATTTTTTCTGGACTCCCAAATTATAATATCTGAACCAAAAGAAGTAAAAACTCTTTTAGGCCCCACTTTTAATTGCAATTAAATCAGTTCGTATACCATACAACCGGCCCACTATGAGCATAGTACACCCGCCACCAATACGACGTAGTTCTAGCAGTTGGTCTCATTATTTTTTATTTCTCTCTTTTTTTAAAATGGTAATAACTTTTTTATTTTTGATCCGATTTTTATAAAATTTATATCAACATTTTTTATTTTTCATGATCTTTCAAATGACACCAATATTGCCTATGTAATTTTAACATATTAACATTTGCGTGTACAAATATGTAACTTTACGTGTTAAAATATGTAACTCATGTTCAGTCAGGCCAAATGCAACTCGTGTGTAAAAATATGTAACTCTACGTGTATAAATATGTAACTTTACGTGTAAATATATGTAACTCGCGTTCAGGCAGGTCAAATGCAACTCGTGTGTGTATATATGTAACTTGCTTATAAAAAGATGTAACTCGCTCATAAAAAGATGTAACTCAATTATCAAATGTAACTGAGGCCACTGATCCACTCCCAAACAGATTCGATCTTCTATTTCACAAACTTATCATCTCCCTGCAATTCATATGCAACTCATGTGTATATATATGTAACTTGCATGTAGAAATATGTAACTTTACGTGTAAAAATATGTAACTTCACGTATAAAAATATGTAACTCACATGTATAAATACATAATACAATAAATTTTTTATATACACAATTTTAAGATAAATTGTGATTTATACAATTATTTTTCTATATTAAATTTAGTTCGATTTTCTTTATAATCCAATACTCATTAATATAATAGTTCGATAATTTCTTAAAATTTCATAAGCAATATTGGTATCATTTGAAAGATCATGAAAAATAAAAAATATTGATATAAATTTTATAGAAATCGGAGCAAAAATAAAAAAGTTATTATCATTTTTTGAATGAAGCAAAAAAAAAGAAAAAAAGAAACAAGGCACTTGCGTCGTTTTGCAACCGGGCACACCATCCTCATGGTGCGCCGGTTGCACGGTATAAATTGCGCAATTAAATACATACGTAATCTGCTACTAAGACATATTAGTGAATCCGGCAAAACGCCAGAATTGTTTATGATCACGGACCACAGTACACGCAGATTTTACCCTACACAACAAAGAATGTGACACACAGTCAACAGTAATGCCACAGCCACTTTTACTCCATTTGAATCATTGTTCAATCACCGCTAACGCAATTCATGGCTACTGATCTGAACAAGGAGAATCTACTCGCCATTTTCGTCTCCCTTTTTGGCACTCTAATAATACTCAATTGTGCAGCTCAAGAAATAAATCAGAATAATGGTGTGGGAGCTTTTACGGTTGAGCTCCTGCACAGAGACTCCCCATCTTCACCTCTTTACGACCCTCGTCTCTCTCAATGGCATCGCATTCACGCTGCGTTTCAGAACTCGTTAGCCCGCCGCCTTGAGGTGGAGGAGGACCCTTCGATTAGAGTCCTCCCAGATCCTAAAGCGGGCACGTATCTCGTCAGACTATCTGTGGGAGCCGCGCCCGCCGTTAAGCTGGCTGTTGCGGATACCGGCAGCGATATGATATGGCTGCAATGCCGGCACCCTTGCAACCGCATTCAGTGTTCTGGCGATCAACACAATGAATCTCCCAGTTTTAATCCCAACGCTTCCGTAACTTACAAACCCGTGCACTGTCAGTCCCAGGAATGCTCCGGCCTGCCCGGTAGCCGGTGTGCCCGGGCGAATAACACATGCCTATACTCTGCCAGGTTCCGAGTAGTTCCTTCATTCTTAAATAAGAGCCCGTTTGGAGAACTCTGTTTTCGGCTTATCAGGCTTATCAGCCAGCTTTTTCACCAAACACGTAACTTTTACTTTCGCGCGCTAATTGTGTAATAAGCCGAAAAAGTAAGGTTGGAGTTACTTTTCTGGCTGTATTGGCTGAAGTTACTGTAGAGGACCATTTTAGCTATTTTTACATATAATTTTTTCTTTAATTTATTAATAAAATATATTTTTAAAATATTTTTTTCTTAAATCAGCAGAATCAGCCAAAACAGCCACTCCAGCCAGAATATCATAAATTTCAGCAGAATCAGCCAAAACAGCCGATTTTGGTGCTACCAAACGGGCTCTAAGTGTAACACGGTAGAATTTTACACTATTCACATATTTTATTTTGATCATGCTTTATTATTGAGTAATGTATTAATATTTTTTTTAACAAATATTGTTAAACTTGTCTTATTGTAAATTTTTTAAAATCCGTTTTTTTAACTAATAAATAATTAGACACTTCAACTATTCACATATTTTATTTTGATCATGCTTTATTATTGAGTAATGTATTAATATTTTTTTTAACAAATATTGTTAAACTTGTCTTATTGTAAATTTTTTAAAATCCGTTTTTTTAACCAAATTTGTGCAGCAAACGTGAAAGGTGGACTGTTATACTATTTTAAATACGAGTGAAGTATTTAATTTGTAGACGCTCCTTACGTACATTTTTTTAAATGATACCAAGTATAAATACTTTTCAACTCTTTCATTTCCTATTTATTTTTACACAAATAAATGATGTTATTCGTTTAATAAAAAATACTATACCGATCGTAGACGTATTATCCGTGCATTTCACGGGAATTTTGTCTTAGAGTAATGGTGCAATACATAGTATGCATATTAAAATAAATATGAAAACTAAGTTATTATACGGAGTACAATATTTCTAAAACCACATTATTATTTCACGTATTATGTTTTAGACAGCGTCAAGTATGCTGAATTACTACTAACATAGTAACATTAGATTAAGCTTGTTGACATGACATTATTTACAGGGCACCATTTTATAACTAATCATATTGTTCATAAGAATTAAATATGATACATATAAAAACATCATGGGCCTTTTTTAGAAATATGATTTTTTTTTTGAGAAAATAAAAAGAAATATGATTATCTTAATCTTCTTAGTTTTTACGTGGAAATGCTAAATGATACGTAGTAATAATCAAGCTATTGTATTATGCGGAAAAAACTTCAATGTAATTTTTTTAATCTGTAATCGACTATTAAATATTCATTTATAAATAACATATATACATGATTTTCCAAAAAAAAAAAATAACATACATGATTTAAAATTATAATTATATCATTTCGAACCAAACGTGTGGCTAGTTCTTATAAATGAATAAATATACTTGCACGCACACAAATTATTATTATTCAATTATATAATTGGCAACTTTAATAAAGACTTTAATTATATCACTTTGTGTGGGCCGGAAGAATGTTTCATACTCCGTATCAGATTTCTAATCATATTAGTTTTATATCTAATTAATTCTATGCGCAAACTTTAATTAGTTTATTGCAGTAGAACCTTCTAATTAGGAAAAAACTTTAGTCTATCGTTTCTTCCAATAGGCTCTCCTAATCATATTATCAGAACCTCAACTACCTTCTTCAAATAAATATCGTGGGTTAATCAATTATCAATTAATAAAGAGCGTATATTATATGCTCTTATTATATGCTCAACGATGGGACATTTAGTGAAGGTGAAGTTGCAATGGACACACTCACATTAGACTTAGCTACCGAGATGTTCAACTTCCAAACCGGAGAGCTCAAAGGAAGACAGAGCATGTCCTTCCCGGATATCATTTTCGGGTGCGGCCACACGAATCACTTCGCGGATAATGATACCCGCATATCCGGGATTGTCGGCCTCGGATCATCCCGCTATTCACTTATTAATCAAATTGGTGGCAACCGATTTTCATACTGTTTGGTTCCCTTGTCGCATTTGAACGTGTCGAGTAAGTTGCAATTCGGAAGCCATCCCGCCATAGTGGTTCGTGACGTGCCCGGGGTGGTTTCCACCCCGCTCATTTTGAAACCTCCGAGGATTTTCTATTACCTGACTTTACTAGGAATATCAGTCGGAAACCAAACTGTGGTACCAACAACAGGCGGTAATCATCAGCAGCACAGAGGCAACATTTACATCGATTCAGGGACAACATTTAGCTTCCTGCCAACTGATATGTATTTGGGTCTGGAAGAGACAGTGAAGAGCTCCATAGGGCAGGAGCCTATGAAGCCAGACACTAAGAGGAGGTTCTTGAGGTTGTGTTACCAAGGTCTGCAGCCCGAGGATGTTCCGGTAATCACAGCCCATTTTGAAGGTGGTGATCTGAAGCTGAATCCAGTTAACAGTTTTGTGAACGTTGGGGATGGAATTGGGTGTCTGGCCTTTGCCCCTACTGAGGGTGTCCCTGTTTTTGGGAATGTGGCGCACACAAATTTTTTGGTGGAATATGATTTGGAGAAGATGCTTGTATCCTTCATGCCTACTGATTGTGCCAAATGGAAGTACTAAGCTGCTAGCCCATTCACTGGGACCAAAAAGCTAAGATTGAAATGAAACGCTCTGTAATGTTCTATCTCAAATGATTTGCAGGTTTACTTTTATTAGTAAATAAATGAGATTTCGAAGTTTATACTGTGATTATGCCTTGTACTATTTCCACTGCTATAGAACATGCATTTCACCGTATCATTCATTCATCGCCAAAAGGTCAGTTCAATCTCGTTACAATATATACTCTCTAATCTCTATATGCGTATAACGAATGAAGATCCCCTTCAGATCTCAACTCAAAAACGAACAATTGAAGGAGATGGAGGAAACATGTATATACCTAATTTGTTGTTGACTATAATTGCCTACGCTGATTGAATTGCTAGCTAGCTAGGTCTTCGGGCCGGCCAAAGGTTTCTCGGATTCCCCTGAATACGCGACGGATATTTCGTCCGCCTGAGTGGCCGGTTTCCCACAGCCATCATTGGCGGTGGCCGCCGGCGACAATTCGTTCCTCGAGATCGGCCGTCTAGACATGTAGGCGGCCCAGCTCCACCGGTAACAGCGTTTGGCGCAGACGTAGATGAAGGTGACCGACCAAAACATCCAGGGAGAAGCAATGAGGACCAACGCCACCGTCTGGAACCATGGCCGTGAAACGCGCGGCACGAAAACGTGGAGGGCGAGGAAGACCCCGCCGGTGATCAGGAGGACACAGAACAATCCTGATATCAACGGAACCCTAACGTCGCTTTCCCTTCCCTCCATTCCGGCATCTGTTCTCTCTAATTCTAATCTCTTCTTCAATTCGATCTTTTTAAAAAAATACAAAAATGTATCTATTGTAGCTTCCTTCGCAACTAACCACAATGATCGAGATTCAATTCAAACACTTGATGACTTGATATTACAAACTTAACGTATTTTCCTTTTTTTTTTCTTTTTCCTTTGTTTGCTTCAAAAAATTTAACTATTTATACGTATATTTAAATGCAAGCATTAATTATGTTTTAATGTTTTTTTTGAAAGAAATATGCCTAAATCTATAACGAGGGCTGTTCGAGTCAGGCGGTCTGACCGGACAGCCCTGTGCGGCCTTCCCTGTTTGAGGGCCTTTCCGGCGGAATTTTTTGATGAAATTTGTTGAGCATGTTTCTCATCAAGTCTAGTTTATCCACACCAAATTTCAGCTCAAAATTCGATCGGGAAGGCAGTCAAATAAAGTGCAGTATGTTTCAAGAATTTATTTGACTACCTTCCCGGTCGAATTTTGAGCTGAAATTTGGTATGAATAAACTAGACTTGACGAGGAACATGCTCAAAAAATTTTATCAAAAAGTTCCACCGGGAAGGCACCCAAAAGGGGAAGGCCGCACGGGTCTTACGATCAGGCCGGCCTGACTCGAACGGGACTCAATCTATAACACATCATTTAGATAGTAGGTAATTCGACAAAAAGAATCCTGACAACCGTCGTCCCTCAAATCAGACTCAGAGTTTATCACCTCGTTGATGCATTTATGGGCACAAATGAGCCAAAGACGGTCGCCGCAGTCATTCCATCACCCTCATCCAAATCCAAAACCACAGTCTTACAACAGAAAGAGATAAAAATGGAAACATAAACAGACAAATCCAGACCATTAAAATAAAATAAAGCAAAAACGAAAAAGTCTTCACTTACCCTTCCAAGTACCACCATCATCAATTCCAAGTCTCTCACGCTGACCTCTGCAACTTTGATATTGGCGGACTTACCCCTCGAAGCCCTCTTCCTCCCCGTTTTTTGTCCCATCTAGTACCATACTATCCCCCCTGGTTCTCATTTTCCCCCGCTTCCCAGATGCGCTCGTATTTTTGTTCCCCCCGATGCCTCCTCATTATCACCCAAGGCCACATCTTTAGTCGAGCTATTAACTGATCCCGCCGTGTATTCCTTCCCTCCTCCTCCTCCCATCCTTCCGTCCGATTTGTTATCCATCTTGATATGAGGATCCCGACTCGAGCTTCAGTCGGGATAATGAGCCGATTTTATGAACCACACAAATAGGGAGTACAACCTTACAAATGGGGTACCCCAAAAGGGGTACCTCTAGTATTTTTCAACATTGTTACACTATTCGATCAAATCTATGTTCATCATATCACACATCACATAAATTTAGACACCTAAATTAAATTTAATCGGAACAAATCAAATCAATTTTTTTTCTAACTGATGAAACCTAATAAGATGAGATCAATATTATACTAGTATAACATTATTGCCTCTGTTTTTAAGCGTCTTATTAGGCTATTCACGATATTTAAAGAAAAAATAAAATGACTAATATAGAGTATGTATGCTAAATGAAAAAAGTAGGAATTCGAAAAAAAAAATACTTCACATTAAGAAGATGACAGTATGAAAATGTGGAAAATAAAAAATAGTTTGTAAAACGAAAAAGGTAATAAATGTGAGAGTATAAAGATATTTTAACCTTGTAGCATGATGAGATCGGTGTACCTCTCCCAAAGAAGATGTCCAAGATTTGAGAATCAATAATGTTGATATTATTGTTACCACATACTATATTTAAATATTATTGCCCCAAACACCAGTTCATCACTTCGGGTCTGCACCATAAGTATTATTGTCTCAACTTCCATCTTGCTCAGAGTTATGTATAATGCACCTTAAATATTGTCCCAAACACTTGTTCATCACTTCGGTGTGCCCATACATCTTTGAATGGTAAGCGAAGCGAGTCTTCAAGGTTGTGCCTTGCAAGTGAAATAATTTCCTCCAAAATAAATTCATTAATATACAATCTCGGTCACTCATAATAATCTATGCCTCTATGGAAATTCATCTTTTTTTTTTTTTTGACAAAAATGAACTTAATTAGCATTAATGAGATCAAAAGACAAAGCGTTCAAAATACAACCCGGAGGGAAAATCGACCAAATATGGCTAATAGACAAAGAACCCGCCACTCTAGCTAAGATATGAGCGACTAAATTCGCTGAACGCCTAACATGGGAAAATGAAATATTAGCAATCTCCGAGCTTAACTCCCGAACATCCTCCGCTAACAAACCAATACTCGATAGGCTGGAACCATTCTTGATTTCATTAATAGCCAATAATGAATCTGACTCTATCTCAACGAACTCCCAAGGTTGCTCTTTAAGCCAGCTCAAAGCCTCCCTTATACTTAATATTTCGGCTTCCAACGGAGTGCAGCAACCTGCCCACAGTTTGGATCCACCAGCCATGAACTCCCCTGCTTCATCCCGCACCACCCAGCCCAAACTACAAGACTGATCATCAATTGAGGCATCGGTATTCACCTTCACCCAGCCTGCTGCTGGTTTACACCAGCGAGAACAGCCCGCCGCCAGACTTGAGCCTCCTTTGCTTCCAGGAAGTTGTGCCGATCTCCAGCCTTCAAGGAAGGCTTTTGCCCGACTCATAAATTGACTAGGAGCAGAAGAAACCCCCTGCCATATCCTTTTATTACGCTCAGTCCATAATCCCCAGCAGCCCCAAACAACAACCATCAACTCCTCATCCCTCCTGGTCTGAAACACATGCTCAAGCCATTCCAAAAAAGAAGTAAACCAGACCTCAGACAGCGACCAGCCAACCAAACGCCAAGCATCCTGTGCTACAGGACACTCCACGAACAGATGCAAGACAGATTCCTCCCTCGCCTCGCATAGCCCGCAATACACCGGACAATTCACCCTTCGTTTCCTCAGATTCTCCCTTGTCGGTAAACAATTGTTACAGATCTGCCAAAAGAGAGTTTTCATCTTGGGTGGTACATTCCAGTTCCACATATTCGTCCATCCCCTCCAGTGAGTTGATTCGACTTCGCCTCTCAGTTTCCTGTAGCAGCTGCGAACAGAGAATTTTCCATCCAACTCCCATTTCCAAATAATCTTGTCCGGGACAGACCTTAAACTCAAAGGAATTTGCCGTATTAACCTCACATCCCTGCTATTGAACAAATCTACCAGAATGTCCTCTTCCCACATCGTCCCGAGTTGAGAGAACAGACCTGCAACATTGATATCTTCCAAACCTGTCAAAACAGTAGAAGTAATTTTAGAATTATTGATATCAGGTAGCCAAGGGTCATCCCAGACCCGAATAGAATTTCCATCTCCCACACGCCACCGATACCCCTCTCTAATAATCTCCTGGGCTTCCAAAATACTGCTCCAGATAAAAGATGGATTATATCCTAGTTTGGCCGTAAGAAAAGACCCTTTTGGAAAATATCTAGCCTTGAAGACTCTCCCCACAAGCGACTCCGGTTCCGTAAATAGCCTCCATGCTTGTTTAGCTAACATGGCAATATTAAAAAGCCTTAATTTCCGAAAGCCCAAACCTCCCAATTTCCTCGGTCTGCATAGGAAATCCCAGTCTCTCCATCGAATCCCTTTTCCGGAGTGTCCACACCACCAGTAGCTATTCATGAGTACCTCAATCTCCCGACATAATTCCATGGGAAGAAGGAACACATTCATAGCATACAACGGCATAGCTTGGATCACCGTTTTCAAAAGTACTTCCCTTCCTGCCTTGGATAGGAACCTATTATTCCAATTTTGAATCCTCCTGACCACCCGCTGCCGGAGATAGCTCAAAATCTCCCTTTTATTCCGACCAAATAATGCCGGCAACCCCAGGTACTTCTCCCCTACTTCGGCAGAACCCACTCCCAAAAGCTCGATCAAACCCTCCCTACAATGCCCCGAAACATTAGAGCTGAAAAAAATTTTTGATTTATTAAAATTGACCACCTGCCCAGATGCCAGCTCGTAGTCAAGGAGTGTTTCTTTTATCGCCGACGCCTCACTATGGTTAGCTTGAAAAAAAAGCAAACTATCATCTGCAAACAGTAAATGTGAAATCCTCGGAGCGCCCCTGGCTACGGCTACTCCATGAATATTCCCAATTCTTTCATGTCGCCTAAGAAGAGCACTAAGCCCCTCTGCCACCAAAATAAAAAGGTAGGGCGATAATGGGTCTCCCTGGCGCAGCCCTCTAGAGGGAACAATTGGTCCGATCTCAGAATCATCAAAAGGGATAGAATACGTAACTGATCGAACACAAGTCATAACAATCTGCACCCACCGACTAGCAAAGCCGATATGACACAACATTCCTTCCAAAAAATTCCACTCTACCCGATCATAAGCTTTACTCATGTCTAATTTCAAGGCTGCATACCCAATTTTACCCTGCCTTTTCCGGTTTAAAAAGTGTTGGGACTCAAAGGCAATCATTATATTATCAATAATAGATCTACCAAGAATAAAGGCACTCTGTTGTTCTGATATACAAAAATGAAGAAGACCTTTCATTCGATTAGCTAAGACTTTGGAAAAAATCTTATAAGCTACATTGCAAAGTGCAATAGGTCTCCAATCGCCAATAACCTCAGGATGATCCTTTTTAGGTATTAACACTAAGTGAGTATGGTTCATACCTTCCGGAATCATGCCTGACTCGAAGATGGATCGACAAAAGGCCACCACATCAGGACCGATCACGTCCCAAAAGTGTTGAAAAAACCCCGGGCTCATCCCATCTGGACCGGGAGATTTGTCCGGATACATGCTAAAGATAGCCGCCTTCACTTCCTCGCTCGTAATAGGCTTCATCAGAATGGCATTATGTTGATCATCCACTCTCCGATCAACACAATTATAAATATGTTCACCAGGGCCCTGCAAAGAAGAGAAAATGTTATGAAAATAATCCGCCACTATGTTTGCCAGTTTTCCCCGGTCCCGTTCCCATCTTCCATCCTCTAGCCGTAATCCCTCCATCTTATTTTTCCTCCTCCTAACTTTCACCGCATTATGGAAAAATCGGGTATTCAAATCACCACCTCTGTACCAAAATTCTTTCGCCCTCTGTTTCCAGTACCGATTCTCCTTCTCCAAGAGATCCAAGTATTCGCCTTTAACTCTATCAAATTCTGCCAAACCCCTCATGTCTGTCCTGGTTCGGAGATGATTAAGCCTTTTTTTACAAAAAGTGATTCTTTTCCCGTATGATCCTGCCCTTCCTCTCCCCCACTCCTCCACTGCTTTACTACATGCTGCAATCCCAGCTACCACACCCCTATCACGACCCATATTCCAACCTCTAACCACCACCTCCCTGCAATCCTCTTCTCGTAACCAAACATTTTCAAATTTAAACCGCCTTCTACGATTTACTCCACGGGTCGGGCTTAACCGGATAAATAAGGCCAGATGATCGCTAGGGGCTCCTTCCAAAGACTCAGCAACTGCTTCTCCAAACCGTTCCAGCCAGCTCTCAGATGTCAAAATTCTATCTAACTTCTCTTCCACCCAATTCGGTGTTCCTCTCCATCGTTCCCAAGTAAATTGATACCCCTCAAAAGAAAAATTATGAAGTCCACTTGCCCAAACTGCCTCCCTAAATCCCCGGATCATCCAAGGTGGATGAGGAACACGACCTCTCTTGTCACCAGCAAAAAGAAGGTCGTTAAAATCCCCCATAACTAACCACGGGATCTGAGCTGCTGCTGAACTAAGAGATTTCAATAAATCCCAAGACTCCCTACGACGGTGCCTCTCGGGACACCCGTAGAAACCCGTAAAACGCCAGGGTGTGTCATCAATCTCTAACTTGACCCAGGCATCAATATAATGAGCAGAAGAGCTTTGAATTTGAACCTGCATCCCATCTCCCCAAAAAAGAGCAAGACCACCCCGATGCCCAACACCCTCAACCACCCAACTAAACTGCATACCAATTCTCCTTCTCACCTCCTCCATCCTAGCTACATTAGCAAAAGTCTCCATAAGAAACACCAGTTGTGGCCTCTTCGAGTGGACTAAATCCACCAACACTTGAACTGTCCTAGGGTTGCCAAGCCCTCGACAGTTCCAACTTAAGCAACTCATTGGTCTAGGCGGGCCTGCAATCCAGGACCCGCCTCTAATCCGTTTTTTGGCTGAGAAAATTCATACAACTCCAAACTGTCTCCAACCCTTGCTGTCCTCTCTTCATGAACTTTCCTTTTCTTCTGTGAAGTACCCGCAGATTCGAGCTCTCCTTTCTGCCAGACAACCAGTCCTGTCTCCCCTCCTGCAGTCCCAGACCCCAAACCTACTCCATTAACTTCCCCCTGCGAAGAAACTCCATGTGATGAAACCCCAGCCCCTCCTTGCAAAGGGCCTTCACTGTTTCTGGCAGCTTCGGTCAGAAAGCGTCCCTCATCATCAACCAACCACCTGCTTCCCATGAACCCAGTCTGGCGGCGTCCACCCGCCCTTAGCCATGCACCATACTGTTTTTCCTGTCCCACAGCCACACCCGAAAACCGCGTTGGGCATAGCTTGTCCACATGCCCCATCATCCCACAAATGAAGCAAAAGTGTGGGAGACGTTCGAATTTAAAGTGAACAATAAAGTTGTCAGGGCCCTTCTTCAAGGTCATACAACGCTTCAAGGCTAATGTAATATCCAGGGACACTCGAATTCGCATAAATTCCTTGAATCTACCTTTGAAATTTTTCTGATCAACCGTGACAAATCCCCCAAGCCTGTTGCCGATAATCTGTGCCGTCTTTTCTGTGAACAACTCTGCCGGCACGTCATAGACTTGAACCCAGAAGTTCTCCCGATTCAATGGAATAGTTTTAGGATTGTCGTTTGCTTCCAAACGTCGCAGTACCAGAAGGCAGTTCTCAAAGGACCATGGGCCGTCATTTAGAACTCTCTCCACATCCACTTCATGAAAGAATTGAAACAAATAGCGTCGATTACCAACCTCTCGGATGTTCACTCCTCTACCGGGTCTCCACACGTCTGCCATGGAGTCTCTAAAATACGGGAACCGAATCTGCCTATCTGTAAGGAGTCTACCCACGATGGCAAAAGCTGAGTTTGCCGAACAGTCCTCAGCCACAGCTTCTTCCACATCAACTGCTTCAAGTTCTTCATCCGCCAGAGTAAGTCTCGCATACATATCTTCCATGAGTTCATCCATAGTGAGCGTAAGAGATGCTAAAATTCGCTTCAATTGATATCAAACACAATGATCGAAGGAATCAAATGCAGTAAACCCTAGAATCGCTAGGGAAGAATCTATGGAAATTCATCTAATCACACTACTTCGCAAATAAACACAAGGAACTTCTTTGACAATTGACATTAAATAAGAGAGAAAGAGAAGCGTGAAATTGGCATACTTTGTGAATCAATTAACCACTATAAGCACCATTAGATAGGTAGAACCGTAGAAATGACGACTTATATGACTTGTGCATTATTATCAAATTACAAGATTAAGCTCTGGCTAAATGTGATTCTGTGAGAGAGAGAAGGCAGTACTATATTCATATTACGAACTTAACTATATTAATAAAAATGTAGTTATGATGACATTTTATACCTTATGTTATTATTAAAACTCATACATTTTGACTAGCCAAAGAATCAAATTGCCAACACTGTTTTTGTTTTTATTTAAAAAAGCTGGCCTTTTTGGCTTTGTTTTCAACACTGGCTTTTTGATGATATATGAAAATGTCAATAAAATAAGTGAAATAGTATTTAGAAAGCAATAAGCCAATAAGGGACTTAGAAGGATGGTACAAAAGCATTCTTGTATTGATGTATAGCTAAAGGAGTGTTTGGGGTTGATTAAAAAAAGCGCTTTTCACCTTTTGGCTTAAAAAAATTTGAAAAGAGTGTTTTCAAATGATAGTTTCTGCTTAAATTAATCACTTAAAAGCTAAAAGCTGGAAGCAGGTAGAAGGGTGCTTTAAACTGCTTCTCACTTTTTCTATTACACAAAAAGTACTTATTTTACCAAACACTACCAACTTTTACTTTTTCAGAATCACTTTTTTCTCAAACACTACCAACTTTTACCATTAATCACTTTTCCCAAAATCACTTTAAAAAATAACTTTTTTAAAGTTTAAGCAATCGCAAACACTCCCCAAGACTTGTTCTGACCTCTATTTTGCCGAATGCAATCGAGAATGGTCTACGATTCTAACCTCTAATTTTTCCTTTTCCAATATTGAACCCATTGGTGAGGCCGTGAGGGTAACATGCCTTAATCTACACTTCGAAATTTCTCTCTTCTTCCTTGCACAACGCTAGGGATGGACTGGGCCGGGCCGAACCGGCCCGGAACCGGACCGGCCCGCTACTGTGCGGGCCCGGACCGGACCGGGCCCGGTTGGCCGGTTCCGGGCTTTTAGCCCGTTTTGGCGGGTCGGGCGGGCCGGTTCCGGGCCCTGTTTTTGTTGAACCGGCCCGGGCGGTTCGGGCCGGGCCCAGTTCATTTTTTTTTTTTTTTTGGTTTTTTCAATTTTTTTTCTTTTCCTAGGGTAGGGCTGGGTGTTTTAGGGAGGTTTGGGGCGTGGGGGTGAGGGGGGGGGGTAGGGAGATAACAAGAAAGTCAAAAAAAAAAAAAAAAAAAAAACATTGAACCGGGCCCGGCCCGGCCCGGCCCGGTTAGGCCCGGACCCGGTATCAACCCGGGCCGGTTCCGGGCCCATGTAACCCGAAAAAAAGCCCGCCCGGGCCCGGCCCGGAACCGGAACCGGCCCGGCCCGGGTCCATCCCTACACAACGCCCCCTAAAAACCTTAAAGGCTTATAAAATTCATCGATGGGTTTCAAGAAGAGATCAATTACAACAAAGCATTTTTCTTTAACTAGCCTAAAAGGGCATGATTTTTCGTGAGCTTTAACTAGCATTTTAGTGTAGTGTTTTTTATTAGCTTTCCACATTACATTTTAGGGCTAAATAAGCTTCAACATGTACTACTGAGTATCTTCTTGGAGGAATGGTAATAATAAACCAGAATACCAAATCATTTGAACAAAACACAAAAGTTTCAACTTCCAATAATTTACAAAGAATACATGGACATATAAAGGCCGGTTAACCAGAGCCAACAAAGTCTGCAGGGCGTATTATTGAAATAAACTACGGAGTAGAATCCATTTACAATGGAAAGAAGAAGTCGTATCTTTTGCTATTTGGCTTCAGTTGATTTCTGAAAAAGAACTATAGCAAGAGTGACAAGGGATGCATAAACAGAACTGGGCAACTTCTGTACCACCTTCCCAATCACAGGTACACCCTCTGTTGACTTCTTAGTCAGCAAAGCCACAGTCGGTGCTATCGCCAATGTAGTCACCAGCTTTTGACTAATGGTAAAGAATGTGTCTTTAGTCAGTTCTAGAATGAATTCCATAAACTCTTCACGGTTTAGTTCCCCGTCAAAGTTGAAATCATATTTCTGTTTATAAAATAAAAAAAAAAAACATAGAAAATTTAGACACATTAAAGGAGTCAACCTCTTCTAAAAGATTGAATCAAATTGATTATCTAGTTCGATTCAAGATCCTAAAAACTCATTCTATTCATTTTCATATTTCCAGGTGAGATCCCAATACCCTGGTATTAGTTGGATAACCAGACTATTTAGAACCCAACTGATTAATCACTTCTAGATGTAATCCCTCACCTCTTTAGGAGCACTTCAAAAGATTTAGGTCCAATTTAATAATGTATCCAAGCCTTATCACTTGTGTAACCATTTCAGGCCGAATTAATGCAACAACACAGAGAGTGCACAGTGGCAAAATTCAATTAAACGCCAATGTGTTTGGAAGGAAATGGGAGGATACCTTCATCAACGCCCTAACTTGTTCTTTGGAAGGAGGGTCTATGTGAGGTCCTGGCAAATGCTTGTTTATATCACTGTATATAACAAAACTGTGTTAGTTATTCTTTGAGATTTCCCACTTTTATGAATTTTATTATTGTGGCAATGACCCTTTTTATGCACATTTGATTTCTGCTCCTTGTAGGTGGAGAAATAAAAGTGTCACTGGCAAAATATTTGAAAAAACCGAAAAAGTGTCCATTGCCATAATAGTGAGAGGGTTAAAAGTGAGGGACCTAAAGGTATCAATGTTAGTGAGAAAAAATCAAAGATGTCAAAAACATCATTATTACTATATTCAATATTGAGAGGGTTAACAGTGAGGGTACTAATGGTGTATGTATTAGTCGCAAATAATCAATGACGGTATCAAATACATCTCATAACATTAATAGTCGGAGGATTCAAAGCGGAAAGAACTTGTTATAAGAAGAAACAAGTATCTTACTTGAATATAAGCAACACAGAAATGTATAGATCTTCGAAACTCAAATTCACTTTGTCTGATTCATTTTTGAATCGATCATACACCTTGTCAGTTATCTGCCGTGTCTGTTTTACTCTCAGCTCCTTGCCTACATTACGCCACACATCTGGATCATGATTAAGACTTTTAGATCTTAGAGTAAGGCCAGTGCTTTTATTTTTTTCACCCAAACACAAAAGCTACACCAGCAATTCTTCATTTTTATTGATAGGCTGACCGTGGGGAGATTTTTTTTGGGTGATTTTTTTGGGGCAAGGTAACATCAAATGTTCGAGTATATGAAAATGATTAAGACTGAAAAGAAGCAGAACAAATAAGCATCACTTGCAAGTGGCAAGACCAAAGACAATTTCAAAGAATATATTTGCAGGTCAGTTTTGAAATATAGACCATTGAATGGACAGGCCAAAAGCAAATACTATATCAACTCATCGTCTTTCTATGATATATTTCATGAATGTGGAAATTATAATGACCATAATGGTTTTAAATTTTGATGCCATTATTCTCTATAGAGAAGGTTGCTGTAGTAAAGGCATCCGACATAAATCATTGACACTTTGTTTAGCACCAATTCACAATTTCAGTGTCATGTAATTTTACACAATAAACATAATGCTACCAACCCCAATCAACTAGGACTAAGACCATAACAACGACAACAATGATCAACATAATGCTACAACTCCACTCCAAGAGTTTCAACAAGTTGAGGGAAACTTGTGAGCGACTTGTAAGGATGACACCAAACGGAAATGTAAAATTTCAAAAGGTGAAAGTTGGAAGTATAAAATCAGCTTAAAAAGAAGTACTTTAAAAAAATGCCCCTTTCAATTTAAAAAGTATTGCATCTATCATTGTAAGCCAGACATGTGTAATCAAAGCAAATAACATAAAAAACAACAAAAGATTCGGATTGCAATCTGAAATCAAATCATAAAATATTAAAAAAGATCCAAACATTGAATCGAAAGAAAGTAGGGCGGTTGAGCGTTGACTATTCCATTATAATCGGATGGGGGAGTTCCTGAAAGAAGGGAGCGCATGAGTAGCAAGGAAGCAAGTGAGGTTACCTTCATATTTGTCGAGAACTTGGCCCATGGCGAATCGGAGGAAAAAGCTGCGGCGGCTGTATGAATTAGGGAGTGGCGGGGTATATGTAGGAGGGCAAAATGATTGAGAGGCGCATCTCAACTCGCAAGCCACTGTGATTCGTTGCTCGGCATCCAATCCATTCTTTTCACTTCACAATCAATCAACCCATTGATTGCGTCGTTGTTTGAAAATCAAACATTCACTCTCAGATATATATACGTTACCGCTCACGCTATACGGTAAGTACCTCCTGGTATCAGGTTTATGTTCAGGAATCACGCTCTTTAATTATACCTTGTACGGAGTATAAGTGTATAACTTCACTTTCTCCTAATCCAAGATTAATATATCATATTTTGTTATTTTTAATTCGCAGTTTGCCTTTTAATAAAATTTGAGTGCAGTTTCCACATAAACAGATTTCTTAACATAAATCACAACAACAACTTCTCTAAGGGGCCGGGGAATATTTTTAAAAAACTTAAAATAGTTATGTTTAAATTATTAATACTTCAAATAAATAAATTTATATATGTGTGATCGCGTCAATGTACATACATTAAAAATGATAGCGGTAGTAATTATTTAAAATAAACGTAAATGATAACATTTGTACCTTATTGAGTTAATATTCACATGAAATTCGAATCGAGTGATTTCGAGTTCTCTACAATAAGTTATACTCAATTTATTGGCAGAACGTCATCCTTTTGGTCCAAAAAGTCGTTCATCGCAATGATTATTGCTCTAGCTCGTATTCTGAAGATATTTGTCCGCTTTCTCTCCTTTTCTTCAACAAATACTTATGTTAAATACAAATAAATATAACGGCTATCAACTAACTTTCAAAGCCATCCCCTCCTCTTCCCCCACAACTCCTAAAAATACCCTAAGACTAAAAAAATAACTACTCCTATGTTAGTTAATGATTAGATCACATTTTTCTAAATTATTCATCTTTACTTTGCAAGCTCCAAGCATCCAAAGTTCCAAACTTTTTGCGAGACAAAAAAAGGTCGTCTCCTTACCCCTCCTCTCCAAAAAAACCCAACCAAACTAGGGCTAAGGTTCACACATTAATTTCAGATCATTTGTCATTCCACAGATAATTAATGGAATAAAGTTTTTGAATTCATAAAGGAATTGAGACCCTCACCAGTAATGAGGAACAAATGGACAATTGAAGAGGGGCGGGTACGAACCATGGCATAGAGATTGGAAAAGCCATTGACCAGGGTCGAAGCGTTGTTGGAAGGCGTCGCTAAGATTGTGGGCGGGATCTATGGAGATGATGAGGACCGAGGATCGAACCTGAGCGAGTAGGATACCAATGATGGAACTGCAAGTTGTCTCCCCTACCCCTCCCTTGCCCCCTACAAACACCCACTTCAACGTCTCCTGATCTAAAACGTTCTTCACTGTCCCATCTGGTGATTCCTGTGAGGCCATGAATTAGCAACTCTTCCCAAACAATAGATAATGTTACACACAGATATGATAATTGAAATATTTTCCTACCTTGTCCCAAATTGAAGTGCAAAATTAACATTTTTGGGTACTTTTATGTTAGCATCATTACTATGTACTTTTTTATTCATAAATATAAACTTATGGTCATAAGCACATGCGATATGGTGTAAAATACTTAAACATTTATAGAGGTGTAGTTAAAACATCATAAATTTATATTGTCAAAGAAAAAACATATGTTCATAATACTAATGTTACTTTTTATATAAAGTTTGGTGAAAGAGGCAGAGGCTCGTAGAGTGCGTCCAAGCGGAATGGTCTCTGCTTTCATTCACTCAAGCCTTCATAGGATTAAGTTTGTCCAAGCGGAATGGTCTCCGCTTGAGACAGAGGTTCGTGGAGTGCGGGAAACCGTTAATTGGGCCCGTAGTAATGGATGGGGAGAAAGTGGTTGTGGAAATAGATGCAACTTCGGTGGTGACGGTTTACAAGGAGATTCGGGAATGTCGTATATAGACATAGTTCTTGATGACTTTGAGAGTCTTGCTTCAAGAAAATGAATTTTTAAGAATTAACTTTTGCTTCGGTGGCCCGAGCGACTATTTTCGAGGATGATTGTGATGTTATTTTTTATTTCCATCCTGATGTTATTGTAAGCCTCTTGGCTAACGATGAATTGGATTAATATAAGTTGTTTTTTACTCTAAAAAAGATTTTTCAAACCTAATGATACCAATAATGCTCCCTAATAAACTCTCATATAAATAGAAGGAACTACACATAATAATCACATAGGGAGTAAATAAATAAAACAGTATGGTAATAAGTTATCATACAACTTTACATGCGCGCGGCTGCTTCAGAAATATACTATCCTTCGTTTTTTAATAGTTGAAAGAGTTTGACTTTCACGTCTTCCAACGGACAATTTCGATTGTAATATATTTATTTATGTATTAGTAAACATTATAAAAAGTTAATACCCCCTCCGTCTATCTTAACCAATGTCCTAGTTTGACTTCACACATATTAAGAAAATAAATTTAGTGAGGGGTAAATTGTTCTGTAGAGTGCACTATTTGGATAATGTTTGACACTGTTTGATATAGAATTGTTTACCAAATAATGAAGTTAAAGAAGTAAGACTTTAATTTAGGGACTTTCATTTTGGGAAAGTGGAACTTTGTTTTAGGGACGGGGGAAATATTTTGGAAATTTACATTATTAGAAATTTAATAACATTTTATACAAAATAATTTGATTATATATATATATATTAATAGAAAATTGTGATCGAAGTAAGGTGTGTGAATAGGAATCCTGCGCATGCATATTACTATTATTGATATATATACGTACATAATAATATGCAAGTATAAAATTGTTCTAAATAGGACTAAAAAGCATTGATAGGACTACCATTTTTTTTTTAAAATTGCCCCTAGCAGGACTAAATACCCTAAATATCGCTAAGCGTATTAATTCATAATGAAAGGTTTTATTTCACCAGAAAAAATAAAAATAAATCGTAAAAACTATTAAAAATTGTAAAATAATAAAAACAAAAAATAAAAAAAAAATTATTTATTTTTTGAATTTTTCTTTTAAAAATTAATAAAAAATTGTAAAAATCCATATAAAAAATATGGATACCTTTCCTACTGCCTCCCAGCATCACCACCTCTGATAGGTGAAAAAGCTGCCATTATTGGTAAAAAATGATTTTTTCTGAAAATAACATATTACTGTTGATAATGCAAAAAAAATCATTGAATCTGCCATTATTATGACATTACTAAAAATGTGGGCATTTTTTCCTCCGGTGATCGGAGCTGGTGGTGTTGGGGGTGGCATAGGTGGCGGTATTTTTTATGTTTTAATTTTTAAATTTTTTATTTTATAATTATTTTATTAATTTTATATTAATTTTTATGATTTTTTTATTATTTTTTACGAATTTATTCTGAACTCTATCTTTTCAAAAGCTACAAATATTTTTACAATTGTAGAAATATTGGTCCAAATACACATTAATCAATATATATATATATATATATATATATATATAAGAGGAACTTTTTAAGAGCATAAGGTGTGCCACATAATCCTGCCATGTCATCATATATAGTAATTATTAATGACTTTTTATATTTTTTATTTTTTATTACATTCTATTTTTTATTGCATATTTATATGGAAACAAAATATTGTACGATTATATAGAATCCACCTTATTTATACTACGTAACTTGTTATGAACCTCTACTTACTCCGTATTAATTTTGTATGACACGGATTCAACCATCCTTTTTTTATTTGTAATAAAAAAAATAAAAAGCATAAAATGTACTTTTTATTTTTCTAAACTCAGTCACTTTTTTTTGTATGTTTTCTAAACTCAATGCGATAATGACTAAAATTGTAAGCCTTAAATAGATTTGCAATTATGTAAATACTTTCTTAGTAGTTGGAAATAATTACCACAAGATTTTTTAACTTAAAAATGAAATTGATATATACTATTAGACGTTCATATATGAAAACATGTAAAACTTCTGATCAAGTATCTTACCTTTATTAGGATAGAAATTCATATCATACATGTATATATATATAGAGAAGTGATCAGGTCCAGCCGGAGGGACGGGAGGCGCCGTCCGAACTCCGCCGTTTGGGTCGGTTTCTGGTGGAATTTTTTGATGAAATTTTTTGAGCATGTTCTTCATCAAGTCTAGTTTGTTCAAACCAAATTTCAGCTCAAACTTCGACCGGGAAGGCATTCAAATCATTTTTTGAAGTTGACTGCGCCAAAATATACATATAAAAATGCAGTCAACTTCAAAAAATGATTTGAATGCCTTCCCGGTCGAATTTTGAGTTGAAATTTGGTATGGTCAAACTAGACTTGATGAAGAACATGCTCAAAAAATTTCATCAAAAAATTCCACCGGGAACCGTCCCAAACGGCGGAGTTCGGACGGAGGCTGGACCGGGGAGGGCTGGACCTGATCTTTTGTGTGTGTGTGTGTGTGTGTGTGTGTGTGTGTGTGTGTGTGTGTGTGTGTGTGTGTGTGTGTGTGTATTCACAAGTAAGCGTGTTGTTTAGCCCAACCAAAAAAGTAAATATGTTTAGTTGTTTCTTTATTTTTACAACGACAATTTAAATATTCCTCCACTTCTGTAATAGATTCCTAACTCAAATTAGGAAATCTTCATACATTTAGAATGTTTTTAATTGAACTGATTTCAGTCGCAGACGAGATCAGATCAAACATCAATCATAATAATAATAATAATAATAATTAATATTATTATACATACATATAATAGACATCTTCCACACTGTATTACTTCAGAGCAAATTAGAACTGAAAATGTCCCTAATAACTTTGCCAAGTTTGACTAGCACGGAGATTAATAAAGTAAAAACTGTATGGTTAAGGTTTTTGTAGAGAAGAGAGAATTAACTGCAATCACAAATTATTTACTTAAATGAGAAATTGGAAAAGTTATGAGGGACGGAGGAAGTATATCTTATTAATGACGTTTTCAATGTGACCAAATAAATTAGTAAATTGTAAAAATGCTCCATTTTCTTAAATTCTCAATGTAACAAAATAATAAATTTATAAATACTTATTTCATACCATGTTGAATGAGAAATATTAAAAAAAAATAGTATTTTGAGATTCTTAATGAAGTAATATAATGTGAAATTAATTAAAAATTTTTTGTGTGAATTCTTAAAATCGGGTTCATAACAATTATGTTTAGTTGAGATGCTTATGTACAAGTCCATTTAAATATTTTCATATAAATTTTAGATTGTTTTATTAATTATATACGTAATATGTAGTATATTTTATTTTACTTTTTCATAATTTGGGAGATTGCATCCATTTGGCCCAATCAGTTAGATTTAATTCATTACAGTAGAGTCAGACAATTCAACTCATTTTAGTATTATCAAATGGCTTTATATTTGACTGGGTTTATTTTGCTTTTACATCACATTTAATTATACTACGTATATGATTCCGAAAATATCAGATTTATAATTAGCTAAATTATGTACTGCATGGGCTTGAAAGCTAGTAATCCTAATATAGGAATTTAAAAACTGTAGTCATATTCACGAATTTTAACCATTTTTTAGGTAGATTCTATGGTACCCAAAAGGTACCATACTTTTGTCTACTTGGACCAATCGGAATTTTGCAGTTGAATTATTTAAATCTAAATTAAAAATGATTTAATGATATGGACCAATCATGTGAGTAGTAGGTACGGTACCCCATTTTTTAAATGGTATGAGAGTTGTCACCCATTTTTTATGGTATTTAGATCATTCGTACTACGTAAATAATGGGGGCAAGTATTAATCTTAATAATACGGGTAGTACTAGTGTACTACGTAGTAGATATGAATACTGCACATGTGCGTATCGATAAGAACGACGAACCACCTGCGTATTATACGCACTTCAAAAGCTGATCTGATAAAACCACAGGCGCAAAAGATACGAAACTCCGTATATCGGTCACAATCGGAAAACAGGTGGATCAAACGACGACGTGCGAGACAAGAGAGAAAGAAAGAGGAGGACGTGGCTGATAGGAGAGGAGTACGCCGGAGCACCTTAGCAAACCTCGCCGGAATGATTCACGTTTGAGGAAGGGGAGAGCTATTGGTCACCGCTGATCATCGACGCACCAAACGTCGCCAGACTTATTGGTCACCCTGAGACGAGAGCTAGGGGGGTTTTCCGCCCATGGCTCACTGATTTTGAAGCGTCCCGTTTGCCCTGCGCGATAAAGAAGAAGGATGAACAGTACCAAACGGGTCAAATTTGGGTCAAGTTGGACTGGGTCAACTAGCTTACACATCGGCCCGAGTACTCCGGCTAGGATTTATTGCAATTCGAGGTAAGTGTCTCCGTCAACGTCAAAGAACATTATTGTTTTTCTCCATTAATAATTTTCAAAAGTTTATATGTGAATTATGTGTCGCAATTTGAGATTCGATATTATTTGAAAATATGTGGAATATTTATACATGTTAAAATTATAATCATTAACTTTTGGATGAATTTTGTGATGAGACATGCGAAATGTGGTTATTTTTATATAAAATCAGTTAATTGATTTCAGAAGGTGTGATTTGGATATTATGTTCATTTTCTTTGGAAAACTATAATTTGAGATTTGATGAATATATGTGAAAATGTGATAAGTTTTTATTTTTGTAAAGATTAATATTTGAACAACTAGTGGTTTTGAGAATACAATTATTATTTCTAAAGCTTTGATAAAAATTCTATGTATTCGAGAGTAGGAAATCTGTGTATATATCTAAACAAGCTAAGAGTTTATATTTTCAAATATTAATATTTCCATCTCATAGACATTTTTGAGAAATTACCATAGATAGATGTGGATTATAGTTTAGACTACTACATTTAAATGTATAGTTATAACAAGAATTTGAATCTATAAAATTGTAGATGATTTTGAGAGGTTTTGGGAAATATACAATACTTATTATCTATTAGATATTGAGAATACGGTTAAAAGTAAGTATCTAATTAAGTTTTCAAAAATGTTTATATTTTGCCTCTTTGATAATCTAAGGAATTTCGACAAATGTGTGTGTGTGTGTGAAACTATTATCTTTTTAAAATTATTATTTTGAATTTAAGATGATGGTACAAATTTATTTCCATCAAAACTTATTGGTTTACTTCCTACACAAAATTGAGATATTTTAATGAAAATATATATTTGTAAAATACCATATACTTGAATAATACTTTGAGAATATAACTACCAAGATTATTATGGAGTTAGAAATGATCTTTAGGGACTTTGGTACAATATATAAAATAAATATCTTCCTATAAGAGTATAATAACTAGTGCTTATTTTTATAATTATGTAAGTTCTGTGCCAACAAAAATTTAAATTTTCTCGTAAATGTATTAAATATTTTCCTCATTTGACAAATATGTATATGTGATTATTATGAATTATTTGTGTTATTATGTTAGTTAAGTAAAAGGTCATATGTTTGTAATATGTTTGAAATGTGTATGAGTGTTATATTAATTTCTAACATATTGCTGCGGGTATGCCCACAACCGCAGCAAATAGGGAGCAGCAAATGACAGAAATTCTAGTAGTGTACTTTTGGGATTTAATCCCTATTATGCCATTGGAAGTGAATTACTATATATAAGATTTTTGGAGCATATATAAATTTAAATATTTTAAAGGATGAATGGTTTGTAAGTCGTTATTGGTGAGGAATTGTTATCCATGTGGTGACGCTATATGTATAAGACATTTATATTGAGTTTTTAGAAAGACAATATAAAAGATCACGTTATCATAATTGGGGCATGTTGGCATCGCAGGAAAAATCCGTAGGTGTCGAGCCACCAGTCCGTTAATGGTGACAAAGTGTTAGGACTACTAGTACTTGAATTGAGAGATTTGAGACAAATTAGATGAATTTTTGAGGGTTCGGTAACCACTCCGAACAACTGAGCATCACACCCTTCTATTTAGAACGATAATAGTAGTACCTATTTAGAAATTAGGAAGTATATCCCATTAGGGGTAGGGGGCGTTGACATTCAAAGTACTTGAGCTTCGTATGACCCGGAGGGGTTGGAATCCCTTTAGGGGGCGTGCAAACTTAAGGTACGAGTTCAGATTCTATATGAGCAGATGAAGTGCCGAGAGAGATCGGGGTGATCATACAAAGCAACAGATCACCGGGCTCAACATTACTTTTGAGCACCACCCTTCTAATGACCAGGGGAATTAGCTGTAAAGTTATTTTGAGGAAAATCAAATGTTTGAGTGTTTTACTCTTAAAGATTTAGAGCATCTCCAATGCTAATACGTTAACGATGCAAACATGGCATCAGAGATATCCAATCAAAAAACAGTAAATAAAATAACTCTCTCCTTATTTGAAGGATCTTATATCATTTTGGTATGTTTTTCTTCACAATGTCAAGCACAATGTCTAGATGTAGACATTGTGGTAGACATTGCAGAGAAAAACTTACCAAAAACACATAAGACCGTGGAAAGACGGAGAGAGGAATGTCATAAAATCAATTTTTTGTGTCTATCTCTCTCATGTCACATGTGCACCGTGCACATTGTAGCATTGGAGATGCTCTTAGTTAAGTACTTGGAAGAATTACTTCTTAGTATCTTAGGATACTTAAAAATGTTGTTAAAGAGATCTTACTATTTGACGAATGATACTTATTTTCATAAGTATGCACGTTTTTTTTTTGAAAATCAAATAACTAAATTATTATTAAAAGATAGAAGAGATACAAGAGAATGAATAGCCTAAGGCTACAATGGGATGAGACATAGAATGAAAAAGATCCAATGAATTCTTCCAGATCGCTAATCCCGCAATAATGTAGTCTAGTCTAACAGCTTTGCTGCTCTTCTTGCTACTCCAAATGGAAAATAATAAATTACAACTCAAAGATCCGGCTTCACCAGCCACCGGAAAGAGAGAATTGGTTTGACCAGCAACCAACAAGGAAACTCAATTGAGCAGAAATTATCTGGATCATCAGTTTGACCAGCCACCGAAAAGGAGATCCAGTTGAGAGCCATCTTTTTCTTCGAGTGAGGCGGTGGTTCTGGAGGAGGGCGAATAATTGGAGCTTCAAAAGGACTAGGTTGAATCTGTCTTGCTAACCATGAATAATGAACCACTCGATCGGTTACACCGACGAGGAAGACACAATCTCTAGACATTGCTAGGACAAGATCAAAACACACGCTCACATGAAGCGGACATAACTCTCGGTCAAAGAAAATGCCGGACCAAAACCACAACCCTAGAAGATAGAAATAAAAAAAGATAAATTTCATAAAAAAATCTAAACCTGTAATTCGTTATTGTTTGTAGAACATCACAATCATCAAACCCTTGCCAATCTTGTAGGAGTTGTAGACTCCAAGGACGAATGGAAGAGAATCATCATCACCTAGATCCAGGGGCGGACCGTAGTACAGACCCAGGGGGGCAACCCCCCCCCCCCCCCCCCCCGCCCCCAACAAAAAAAATTCTAAGGTATATATACACGAAAAATAATTTTCGCCCCTCAAAAAATAATTTTCGCCCCCCAAAAAATATTTTGAACCCCCCCAAGACGGATTCCCTGGGTCCGCCCCTGCCTAGATCCACCCTGCTGCGTCGCTAGGTTTTTTACTTCTCCATTCGTTCGTGCCTTTTAGTGAGACTTGTGTTCTCAAGCCGTTACTCCTCTTGTTTTGGTGCCCAAGCCAATACGAATTGTACTTTATCGAGAGAAAAACACAAACTTACTAGAACAATTCCTACACACCTACCATATATATATTCTTTTCTTTGTCAAAAATAGTCGAACCATACAGATTTCATATAGTACTCGTACCAAGAAAATGCAAGACATCAAGATATTACATCATAAGAGATCCCTTAGAATGTACTTCGTATTATCGTTATCCAAATTTGACACTAAACTCGTGCGTTGATTGGGAAAGCTCATCATAAATAATGAGAATAAAAAGAAAAATACAAAGTCATACTCCCTCCGTCCCAGAAAGAAGTTCTCACTTTCCTTATTTGGATGTCCCTAATTTAAGTTCCCATTTCCTTAAATGGAAAGTTATCTACATCAAAACGGTGCTAAACAGTGCAAAACGGTGTCAAACAGTGTCGAAACAGTGTCTAAACAGTAAAATTTACCCCCTAATAAGTTTACTTGCATAAAAGTGTGTGAAAGTCAAATGAGGAACTTCTTTCGGGGACGGAGGGAGTATTGAAAATGATAATGAGATACAAAGTCATCAAAGGAAAGGTTACGCTGGGATGAGACCATAAGTACGCACTTTTAGATGTTGGTTTTGGAAAAGATACGTTTGAGTTTTGAAACACTTCTTTCGGATAATGATTTATGAAGGAATGTGATAAAGCTCGTACTTTATTTGGATGGAGTTTGAATGTTGAATTTACGACCATGAGATGTGTAGTACGAGTTATATGAATTAAATATTGTTTGAGATTCAAAAGTTATTTTGGAGGTGAGTATTTTGGAAAGTAATAGGAGTATTTTATGTGAACTACTCAAAGTAATAAAACTTTCATATTTTAAATAGGGGAAAACAGTCAAATAGGTCCTCAAACTTTCATAAAAAGGTCAATTAAGTCCTTCTATAGGAGGTTCTGTCCGGCCGTCGCAATTTGGGGCAGTTCCCGATGGAATTTTTTGATGAACTTTTTTGAGCATCTTATTCACCAAGTCTAGTTTACTCATACCAAATTTCAGCTAAAAATTCAATCGGGAACACATTCAAATTAATTCTTGAAGATAACTGCACATTTTTGCGTTCTCGAATTAATTTGAATGCACTCCCGATTGAATTTTTAGCTGAAATTTGGTATGAGTAAACTAGACTTGATGAATAAGATGCTCAAAAAAATTCATCAAAAAATTCCACCGGGAACCGCTCCAAATCGCGATGACCGGACAAAGTCTCATATAAAAGGACTTAATTGACTTTTTTATGAAAGTTCGAGGACCTATTTGACAGTTTTCCCTTTAAATAGTTTCGTATTAAAAAATATAATAATGACCAAACTTGACCGATCATTGAATAAGAAATTCAGGACTGGATTGAGAAAGTGTATATTGAAACACTAATAATCAATCGTCAAATCAGTGCAACTTTTCTCTTTTGAGAAAACTGTCAAATAAGCCCTCCTACTAATTCAAAAAAGTCAATTGGCCCCCTGAACTAAAACAACCTCCAATCAAACCCACAAACCCATATAAAATTGTCAAATTACCTTTTTGACCTGTAAATTTCCGGTTTCCCGGTGAACCATGTCAATGTGGATTTTGATTTTAATTTTGTTTTTTTTTTTGTTTCCTGTTCTGTTTTCTTTCTTTCTCTGTCGTTCTTTTTGCCTTTCTTTTCTCCGTCTCTTTGACTTCAATTCGCCATTGTTGAAGACAGCTGGTAACTAGCGGTTATGAGGATGGCACCGGCCGATGACCGAGAAAATACATGCCCCTTCCGTCCAACACACAACTCCCCTTCACAACCACCCCATCGATCTCCGGCGTCAGTTCCTTTCTTTCTTTGTCTCTTTCTCTTTCCCCGGCGCGGCGCATTCACGAAGACCATCGACGAGCAGCGGCGTCTTAAGATGGCATCGGCAAATGGCATCGGCAAATGGCATCGGCTAGTGGCGGACCAGATCTCTGCCTTGTCGTTTAGTTTTAACGCACAACTCCCCTTCGCAACCACTCCTCTCTCGCGGCAGAACACACAACTCCCCTTCGCACCATACACAAATCGATGTGAGCGATTCACCGTCTTCGTGACAGAACACGAGCTCGTCTGCAAGTCTGCAACGCCGGCGAGCTGTAAAGGCAAGAGAGTGGAGGCGTGGACCTACGAGGAAGAATGCACACTTGCTGACCAGTTGCTTGTGATTAGCGTATGAGAAGAGAACCAAAAAGATAAGCGCTGGGAAAGAATAGGGAAAGAAAAAAGGGATAAGATAAAATTAAGGTAGATTCTATGGTACCATACCTTTGTCCACGTGGACCAATGAGAATGTAGCAGTTGAATTATTTAAATCTAAATTAAAAATGATAAAGTGATGTGATCCAATCAAATGAATGATAGGTACGGTACCTCATATTTTAGAAAGGTACCAGAGTTGTCACCTAAAATTAAAAGCCAACTCATATACCACGTAAGCATTCACCTTGAATTGGAAGGTTACCGGCCAAATAGGCCAAATTGACAATTTTTTATGTGTTTGTGGGTTTGATTGAGTGTTATTTTAGTTGAGGGGCTCAATTGATTTTTATGTAGTAATAGGGGGGCTTATTTGACAATTTTCTCTTTTATTTATTACGGAGTTCTACTTTTGTTTGTATAACTTACACAATGTTTTAATTGTATGCATACAGCCTCTAATTTTCTAAGGTTAGCCCCAGATCGGATGGAATCTACAAGGAAGAATATAGGATCTGTTTCGAGGCAAGTATTATCACCAACTCCTTACTTCAACTGAAATTATTATATGACTTTGTTTTTAATTATTGTATAAAATTGCTGCAAATTAAATATGAAGGGAAAATTTGCGAAATAGGAGTAAAACCGTTTTAAAATTTCAAAATAGGATTGCAATTTTTTATTCCTTAAATATGAGTAATTACTTCCAAATTTGGAAAATATTACCACATGTTTAGTATGGTATTGCCAAAACATGACAGTAATTACTCCTATTTAGCAAATAAAAATATAATAGTCCTATTTTGAAATACACAAACGCTTTCAGGATGTTTTCTTTTGGACTGAAATTTGTTGGTCTAGTTTGATCTGATCCGATCTGGTAAACGTCTGATATTTGTGTATTTTATAACTACGGAAGTTCGATCTGATCTGGTCTGATCTGGGACTGAAAACAGTCCAAAAGAAAACATCTTCAATCCCATCCACCAAAAGAAAACATCCTCAATCCCATCCAGTGTAATTTCCCAAATATGAAATGATCAATAAAAGTGATAAACAATTTTTTTATTTGGAAAATAACACCACTTCATCCATACTACAAAAACACGTACTAATTTAAAACGTCTTAATTATAGGAATTTCTGAGCCTTATTTTTGAAATGTGATTAATCTCTTTTACGAAGTATTTACTTTTCCCTAATTCGTATGGTTCAGGAAAACAAAACAACGTTCGGCATCGGTTTTTCACCTACGCATTGGCGGAATGCCATGCTCTGTAGATAGGGTAAGTACATCTACTATGCATTTAGCGTACATTTTCCACTAATATTTATTTGTTTTGTGATTTAATATAATTCTAGAATGGTTTCTAAATATGCAAAATTTAATTGTATGTAAGATCTTCATAGTAGTGAGAATTTTATTTTATAATAAGTTGATTTTATACAAAAAGAAATTGCACATTTTTTACAGAAGAAATAATATATTTGCACTCAACAAACTTATAAAGGCCTAATAATAATTGGAGGCAATAATATAATGTCGTGGTGTATGACTTTTACCCCTGTTAAAATATTACTTACACCGGTAAAATATGAACTAATAAACTACCTAGTATTATATTAAGATTCCGGGCCACTCCTTCTATCAAATTGATGATGAAATTTCGAGTCTTAACATGATATTTGATCCATGTCTGGTTGTAGTCTAATTTTTACTTAGCATATATAATTAAGAATAACTTAATTATAACAAATGAAGATGGTTATGAAAAATGACAAGTATTATGACAAGTTGATGAAAAATGTGATGACACGATTTAGACGAAGTGTCTGGTTGTGAGGAAAACTATTTCCCACACACTTAAAATATGAAATAATAAACTATTATACCAAAAACTCATGTTACTCTTATCAAGTTGACTTTTAAAATAGAACCAAGAGTCTTAACGTGATATAAAAGGTCATGCCCTGTTGTGGTATGATTGTTATTTAGGTAGTGTTTGCAATTGCTTCTACTTTGAAAAAGTAATTTTTTAAAGTGATTTTGGAGAAAGTGATTAATGATAAAAGTTTATAGTGTTTGAAAAAAATGATTCTGAAATAGTAAAAGTTGGTAGTTTTTGATAAAATAAGTGTTTTTTGTGTAATAGAAAAAGTGAAAAGCGGTTTTAAGCATCTCTTCAATTGCTTCCAGTTTTTTTATTTTGAGTGATTAATTTAAGCAAAAACTGTTACTTGAAAACACCCATTTCAACTTTTTTAATCTAAAAGCTGAAAACTATTTTTTTAATTTTTTGCAAATACTCCCTCAGTACCCAACTACCCATGATTAAGAGCGGGAAAATTTTATTTGTAGCCTCCCTTTTTTTTTGAAGTATGTAGCATCCTTTTTCCTAAATAATACATGTACACATTTCGGTAATACTCCGTACTTGAGTAGTTTTTTTTTTTGAGAAAACTGTCAAATGAGCCCCCTTACTGTTTGAAAAAAAGTCAATTGAGCCCCTCAACTTAAAAAACACTCAATCAGACCCACCAACCCATATAAAATTCTCAAATAGGCTTTTTAACCAGTCAACTTCCGGTTCTAGGTAAACTGCTTACGTGGATTTTTTTCTCTCATTTCCTTTTTATTTTTGTTTTCCTTTTGCTCTGTCTTTCCGGTCAACCAATAGGCCCAAAACCTTTCATTCTCTTCTGCCAATACCAACCTCCTCTCACTAGAACAGACTCCGGCTACCACCTCCGAGAGCTCCCCTCCGGCTCCTCCATTGGAATGCTTCCCCGACCTCCATAGCATCCACCTCCGTGACCGGCCTCACGGCCCTCACCTTCGCCGCACTAGCTCCGTTCACACCGTCTCCGGCCACCACAGCTGTGGCCTCGACCACCGCCTCCTCCATTGGAGCAACCTCCAAGTGCCCTAGAATCCATGGCCTCCACCTCCTTTCCTCCATTGAAGCAACGACCTCCAATTGCCCCGGCACCGATAGTCACACACCTCCGATCTGGGCATCTATTTCCGCCGTTTGAACCTCCAGAGTCACCGCCTCCACGGCCTGTTACTCTGGCTTAAGCATTCAAGCAACCTCCAACGTCCAAGCCTCCATAGACTGGTAGTAGATCTTCTAAGGAGGAGATTTAGGGAGAATACAACCCTGGGATCGGAGAAGATCGAAAGAGAAGGGGAGAAGGTAAATCGACACAGAGAAAAGAAAGAGAAAATAAAACAAAATAAAAAATATGGAAAACAGTACGTGAATGGCAAAAGAGAAAGAAATGAAGAAAACAAACACAGAGAAAGACGGAGAAGAAAGACGGTCGAGACGGATAAGGGAGAAATAAAAAACAAAAAGAAAAATTTAAATTAAAAGCCACGTAAGAAGTAATTTACCGGGTAACTGGAAGATAACAAGTTAAAAATGCCAATTTGAGAGTTTTATATGTGTTCATGGGTCTAATTGGGTGTTCTTTTAGTTGAGGGGTTCAATTGACTTTTTTGAACTAGTAAGGGGATTTATTTGACAGTTTTTTTTTTAGGGAAAACTATCAAATAGGTCCTCGAACTTTCATAAAAAAGTCAATTAAGTCCTTTTATATGAGACTTTGTCCGGTCATCGCGATTTGGAGCGGTTCCCGGTGGAATTTTTTGATGAAATTTTTTGAGCATCTTATTCATCAAGTCTAGTTTACTCATACCAAATTTCAGCTAAAAATTCAATCGGGAGCGCATTCAAATTAATTCGAGAACGCAAAAATGTGCAGTTATCTTTAAGAATTAATTTGAATGTGTTCCCGATTGAATTTTTAGCTGAAATTTGGTATGAGTAAACTAGACTTGGTGAATAAGATGCTAAAAAAAGTTCATCAAAAAATTCCATCGGGAACTGCCCCAAATTGCGACGGCCGGACAGAACCTCCTATAGAAGGACTTAATTGACCTTTTTATGAAAGTTTGAGGACCTATTTGACTGTTTTCCTTTTTTTTTTAATATATATTCTCGCTTATGTCCTTAAAACGTAACTGAGGAGTGAGGCTGTCGAGTTCCGTCAAATTATAGTCATATCCACACACTCCGCCATCTACACGGTCCACCCACCCAGCTAAGTTCTTTCCGGAGAAAGAGCTCGAGAACCGATCTCTTTCCCATTTCTCCTGCAAGTCCATTCACGGCGGAGGGTTTCCAGCTGAGAACAGCGTCTCAGTTTTCTTAGGAGCAAGTGAGCCTTGAAACTTTGCATGTATATCAATTCATTATCCTTGGCCTTTTTCTTTGACATAATCACTAATTTGAAGCTTGAATCCATGATTTTTTTTGCTCCTATGAACTTTGATTTTCACTTTTCAGATTTGGACTATAAACCCGTATGATCAAGTTGATAGAAATGAAATAGTTTGTCCCTCAGTCCATCCCATCAGGCCTTCCGTCCCTCTATGACACACCATTCTAATACAAGTATTTCATTAGAGGTATACCTTTAGAGTATTTACAATATGTATGTAGAGTCGAATAAAATTAACAATTTATTTAAATTTACACATATCATATGTTAATTCGAATCAAAATCATCAAATCTTAATCATATAGTGGTTAGATTAATACAAGGGTTACTGTGAATTAAAGTTGTATGATTTGTTTTTGAACCTGTAAAAACAAACAATTTCACCCAAAATGAACAAAATGAGCTTTATTTTATTTTATTTTATTTTATTTTATTAATTCAGCTACCCTCTTTATGCACTGACTTGCTATACCCAAGAGCTCAAAGATTGATCAACTGGGTCCAATAAACGTAGTAGGATAAAGTTGGCAGGATAAAGGCACCATTTGATTCTATCATTTAGTTTTTCTTTAGATTTTGCACCTGAGAATGGAAGGCTCCTTTCTTTTATGAAATTTTCCAAGGTATCTAATCACATAATTTCGGATAACCCCTCACAAGCTTAAACAAAATTTATTTCTCCTAACTGAATTCATTTGTTTGCTTTCCTGTTAGTTCCAAGTTTGATTGTATATAGGTTTGTATCTGCAATTTTTGTTGCTTCAGGCAGTGTAACAGAACCAAAATTTTAAAAATGACCATCATTCCTATACACAATTGTGTCTCATTGGTCCCTTACATTTTGAATCTGAGGACTATATTTCTTCAACACCATATATGACAGTTATATCATATCTTGAATTTTATGACGATTCCTGGTTTAAATTGTATGACAATTCAAAATTATATATTTTCTGAAAATATAATCTCTTATTATTGGAGTGATATTCCCAAGTCACCTGCGTTGTATATATAATATTGCACAGTTTGTTTCTTTTGCTTTAACCTTGAATTGGAGTGATATGATTTGTGATTGTAGGCACTCCTGGTGTTTGTTCTTTATGTACGGTGTACTGCTATTAACCCAACAGAGTTTTTAACAAGTAGTAGTAATAATAGCAGTACAAGTTCAAAACATGGACTTTCTACGAAAGACATGCCAGGAAAATTTCTCCTTTGTCACTTAAAATAGATACAAATTCTTCCCCTTTGTCAACCTCGAAAATTTCTTTTCCTGCATCGAACTCTGTTAAGAAAGGTCAAGTAGAAGGTGGCAGATCAGATTATTTTGCTGCGCTGAAAATTAGAGTTTCCTAACTGCCGATATAGCATCTGAGCCCCATAGTTAGCAGCTTAATGAAGGCACAAACCTCAACTAAGATGAATCATTAACGTTATGTTTTGGTCAATACTAATATTCATTTGGAATATTAAAAAAAAGTGCTTGAGCATGGTCTTTAACTAAATGGAAAAATTAGAAAGTCAATTCCTGCTACTTGTTCACATGTTGAAATATAATAATGTAAACCATCCACTACAATTCAAGAAATTTATTCTTGTACTTAATCATCAATATATTTACTTGATGCATTGTTCTTGCTTTTATTATAACAGTTTCCAAGTATACATTGATCCATTTCTGAGGGTAATGGCATTTGTGGGAGAAAAGTGTCCGAATATTTTTAGTTTAAGGAATAACTAGTTCGGTTAATCTCACAAACATTTATATTACTAGTAGGAGATTTGTAATTTTTGTTGGGACGGAGGAGAACAACAGTGAAGGTCCGGCTACCGAAGGGGCTGACACCAAACTGTCAAGGAACCTCGCTTCTTTGTTACTCATTAATTAGTCCTTATTTTTTACCTCCATCCAGTAGATTTTTGAAAGCTTCTTCTTCTTCTTCTTCTTCATTTGGGTAGTGTAAACTGTGAAGTGCTTTTTCTCCCCTGGTTTGGGGTCTTTCTATAAAATGACATTGTAAAATATGCTGTTGCTGCTCCGTTTTGAATGAAGAGGTGGGAATTGGTAGAGAAATTTTCATGGATTATGAACGAACGAAAAAGTTGTATAGCCAAATTGCACTGGGAATTCACGGACGGGTGAGTTTGAAATACATCGTCGAAGAAGAACCCCTTAAACTCTTTCATGGCGTGGTGTTCTCATGTATCACTGTAGTTATCTAAATGAATTGACTACCAAATGCAAAGATGTGATACAAACCTCGTCTAGAACTAGGGTAACAAAGGATTCCAGAAATTTCTCCGTTTCTGCCTTTCTTCCTTCTCTGGTGTTATGCGCTTGAGAGCTGCCTTCTGCACACGACTTTGGGGTTAACGACTTAATAAGGTTAACGATGGCTCACTTACACGTTGGTGCTTCTGGTGCAGTTTAGATTGAGGGAGCGTGTTGAAGAAATTTGTTTCACACGTGATTGATATGAAATCATAAAACAATACGCAGTATATAAGATCTTAGGCTCCTCCAATTTTAGGATGAAACCCCAGAAGCAGGGGCTGATGCGTAAGAGGAGGGAAGCCGTTGCCCCCAATAAACTCCCACTAAATCCACATACTTTGTGAGAAATAAACTATTAAAAGACTAAGTATTTGCCCCCAATTAAAAAATTATGGTTATCCCTATGAGGGGAGATGGTTAAAGGAGCGAGTAATTAAAGGAATGAATGGAAAACATGTATTGCGCTTAAGATATAGTTTTGCTGTATAGAATGCTTAAATGTCTAGAACATTCTTGATCCTTCCAGGTCATTCCTGGACATTCTAGAGGATTTCCAAAAACTTCTAGTATCTTCTCCGTGATACTTCACCTTAAAGTGAAGTTTTTGGTTTCGTTCATGAATCATGATCGATGATTAATCAAGGATAAAGTAAATTTCTTCTGATAAAATTTAAATTAGTACATGTAATCAAATTTGCGTGATTAAAAGCTATACTAAAATATCAATGAATTAAAACAATCGAATATTAATATCATCATAGAGGTCAATTCATATATATGATCACATATTAAAGGTGGGTTCAAGTGACTACACGATAGTGGACATTTTGGTTTGGGTAGTAGTATTATACTGTAGTATATTTCAAGAAATTGTTCTGTGAGTAAAACATAGACAAATATCTATACTATGATTAAATATATTTTTCATCCTATATAGGGTTTACTTAGTGATCCTATTAAAAGAATTTAGAGTAAAAATAAATTAGGTATTGAATTGAACATCTCCAAGAATGCACGTGAGTACTAGTTTAGAGTTTTAAATTTTTTAATGGGAAACATAAACTTAATTTTGAAAGTGGTGAGATTACATGTTGAACACTACTAATGAATATATCTGAACATTGATGTTTGCAAATTAATGTGTGCATGGATACAGGAGCTTTTGGCAGAAAAATCCTCTAAGGTGGCTCAAGCGCTGAAAGAGAAGCCAGATGAAGAGAATCTGTGTTTCTTACTCGGGGAAGACATCCCCACTGACCCACAAACCTTCGAGCTCGTAGCCAGATACTGCCACGGCTATGCAATCGACCTTGCGCCCCACAACTTCTTCCAAATCTCATGGCTGGCTTACTACCTAGGCATGACCGAAGACCACAGACCCAACAACCTCCTCAAAATGGCTTACCTCTACTTCCGAAACAACGTACTACCCAGCTGGAACAAAACAATCACTGCTCTTACCACCATGTCCATGCATACCGAAGGCCTCGACCGAGCCATGCAGCTCGGTCTCATCCATGAATGTGCGGAGTCGCTCACCACTCAAGCCCTTCACGACCCCCGCCTTCTCTGTCATGAACCAGAAAACTGCGGTTTCTCTAAACGAAATCCGAGGAGAACTCTGTTCTCCCCGGATTGGAAAAAAGAAGACCTAGCTGCACTTGGTATCAAGCTCTACGAACCGATAATGGCCGGGATGATTCACCGCTGCGTCCCTCTAGACTACGCATCAGCTTCTCTGTGTCACTATTTTGACAAAAACAGATCCACAACTGACAGAAGAGAAGTCGTTGAAGCCATCCAACGACTCTTACCGCCCCACGACTACTACGAAGATAAGGAGGAGGAGGTAGAAGAAGAGAAAGAACTTCTCGTTATTCCTTTTACGACTCTACTGGAAATGCTGAAAACCGCAGTGGAATCGGGTGCAAGTGAAGAGTGTAAGGACGGGTTGGAGGACAGAATTGGAAAACGGCTAGACGAGGTCACTGTCCAAGACCTAATATCACTATCTGAACTATATAACAGTGCCGAGAAACAAGGAGGGGGAGGAGGAGAAAAATACGACAGTAAATGTCTGAAAAGGTTAATGAAGAGTTACTGCTGTAACTACAGAGGTTCAGACGTCACTGGGTTCGTGAAAGTGGGAGAGGTTATGAATGAGTTTTTAGTTGAGGTTTCTCGGAATCCCGAGTTGAAGATGGAAACGTTTGTGTCGCTGGCGGAGTTGTCCTCCACTGTGTCAACGGCGATACATGGATGCTCCGACGGTTTGTACAGAGCCATGGATGTGTACTTGGAGACACACGGATGGCTGACAGAACAGGAAAAGGAGGTGGTGTGCGGCGCACTAGAGTGCAGCATGCTGTCGACGGAGGCGCGGGAGCACGCCGTAGGGAATCAGAGGTTGCCTTTGAGGCTGGTGGTGCGGGTTCTGTTTGTAGCTATAGGTGAGATGAAGCTGAGGGACACCGCCACCATTGTTACCCAAGCTGGTGCAGAGAGGTCTGAGGAATATGGAGAGGGAACAAGAAGAGGAAATGATGATAATAACATGGATATATTGTTGAGGGAGAAGTATAATGGCAGCATTAATAATAGCAGAAAGAATAATAGCAGCGTTTGGAAGAAATTGAAAAGGAAGCTTGGGTGTGTAACCTCTACGCAACATGAGTCCATTAACTGCCATGTCAAGAGGAACAAGCAAGATCACACAGTTCAAGGTGGGAAATTCAAATAGACTTTAGTACGACAACTTTTCCTCTTTAATTTATTTATTTATTTATCTGTTTGTTTATTCATTTGATTTGTTTACTAATTGCAGATATTCATTTAGTTATTTGTTATTGGCCCCACAATAACTCAATAAGCTCTTTTAAAAAGGTTGGGTTAGTTTGGAAGTCTTTCCGGGAAAGGTTAATAACATTGTTACACTAAAATATAAGTGTCAATATTTTTACTAAACTAGGACAGATTGGCCCCTATTTTGAGAAGTTTTGATTATTGTCTTAATCTTATAGTAATTGTTCTAGATAGGAACAAAACATAAATAAATAAGTTGCACAAATCGAAGTAGCTATATTATTATATTCTCAAAATAGAGGTATTTGATTGTATTAATGTTATATTTTAAGATTTCTCTTTGTTAAGTGAACATCGTTGTTATATCCTCTAAAGAGCTGAGGGAGCTTAATGATCACGCCGGATTTTATTTTGTCGTTAAATATATGCCTTTAGTGTTAATAAAAAAATGACACCCTATCCCCGAGGTCCTGAACTGATCGAACAGTTATAAGTTGAACTGTTGAAGTTTGATCATAGACTGGTAAAGAGAGTGTGGGGTTTCGTCAAATCAAATATTTTTTCTGGAATCGACCTCATAACCTCTCATTGTTACGCCCTTTACCAGTACGTCTTTGATCAATCATGTTTTATTGTTAAAAAAATTAATTTCTAGTTTATTTTTGCTTTCAAATATTTTCTCTTTAATCCATAAAAAATTCATCATACATTCGGGTTTTTGACTTATGAATTGAAAATTTTGATAACCTACACATGTCCCTTCCACTTGTGGTATACAAAGTACTACTGGAAATATTTATAAACCTCTTACGTCCCACAAACCATCTTATTGAGGTATAGTCAAATTCGGATATTTTTAGTATAAAATTATTCAAAAATGAAAATTATATAAATGTTCTTTGCTAATACGTAGTAATATCTTCTTAAAACTTTAAGAGTTATAAGTTTTACACAATATAATAACTAGAATTATTATCCAAATTGTAATATATATATATACACACACACACACATACTACCATTGACAAAAAACTAATTGGTCGAGTTTTATGAGAGAGACGAGGAGCACGTTTGCATTTATAGTATTATAGGGTTGGATGATCATTGTTCTAAAAGGCGGTAAAAGCGAGTTGGAGCCGTCGGCCGGTGACTGGCCGCCTAGCGCCTAGATCACTTAAACACCGACTAGGGTGCCTAGGTTTTCCCCATATATTTCTTTGTGTTATTTTTATTTCCTTTGAATTTTAAAAATATTACTAAACACTAAGGGCATGTTTACTAACAGAGATAATTTCCAGTTTTCTGGAAAACTGGAAAACTGGAAAAAGGAAAACAGAAAACGTGTTTACCAAAGAAAATTGCTGGAAAACTGGAGAAACGAAAACAGAGAAACACGTTTACCAAATCGTTTTCCAAAACCCAAAAAAAATGAGATATGTCTCAGTTTTCCTTAATGAATTGGAGAAGTGACTTTTACTAGTTTTCCAAAATTGGAAAACGTGGGTGCTGCAGTGCCGCTGCAATGAACTTGCATACTTACGCCTAATGGTGGATACGGTCCGGCTAACGACCCGACGATCCCTATCTGGTCCGATCAATTACCCGGCGGTCCGGTCTGGTCATTGACCCGTCGGCCTGGTCCGGTCATTGACCCGACGGTCTGGTCATTGACCTCGGTCCGGTCCGGTCATTGACTCGGCGGTCCGGTCCGGTCACTGACCTGACGGTCCGGTCCGGTCATTGACCCCACAGTCACTGTCAATCCGATCGACGACCGAGCAATTCCGGTCCGATCCGATCGATGACACGACAATCCTGATCCTGTTGACGATCCTGCGGTCCCTGTCCGGTCCATGACCCGACGGCCCATGTCTGGTCCGGTCCACGATCCAGCGGTCCCTGTCCGATCCGATCGATGACCCGACGATGCCGGTCCAGTCCACGACCCGACGGTCCCTGACTGGTCTGGTTGATGACCCGACGAACCCTGTTCGGTTCGATCTACAACCACGCGGTACCTGTTTGGTCCGGTCGACGACCGGGCAGTCTCGGTCCAATATGGTCTAGTCATTGACTCGACAGCCCCCGACCGGTCTAGTCAACTACCTGGTGGTTCCCGTCCTGTCCGGTCAACCATGCAGCAGTGTCGTCTTATCCTATCAATGATCCGCTCGGTCCCTATCTTGTCCGGCGAATGACCCGACGATCTGTGTTCGGTCCGATCAACAAGCGGGCGGTCTGGGGCCAGTTCTGTCAATGACCCAGTGGTCCATGTCTGGTCCAGTCAATGACCCAATGATTAGGTGTCACTTTTTTAAATTATTTTTTACAGTGAAGAGTTTTAAAATAGCCGTTGAGTTGTCATCTAATAGGGAAATGTGAAAAGAATTCATCAAACTAACCATTGACATCGATCAGTACCAACCAATTACGGTCCCGAATTTCCTATATGTGGGACGTGGTACCCTACTTGGGTAGTATTAGGTTTGGTTCCGGATTGGTAGCGCACTTTCGGTCTTTTGGTCGGTCACATAACTGGGTGAAGAAAATAGATGAACATGTTTTCAGATTTGAAAATGGAAAACTAAAAAATGAAAACAGGAAAAATGGAGATAGAAAAACAGGAAAATGAAAACAGAAAATTTGAGAACGAAAAACAGAAATAGAAAACTGGAAATTATCTCTGCTAGAAAACAAGCCCTAATAATTTTAGAATATTTTGTCAATATAAATAGCTCATATATATTGTTTTATATAGTAAAATACAGTTATAAAATGTTCACATGTCAATCTCTTATTACTCAAAAAAATTCTATTTTCATTACTATTAAAACATTTAACTAATTCCCATAAAAAAGCAGCCCTATATCGTACAACCAATTGTTCGATGAACACCGTATAACTGGTGACATTTTTGTAATTTAACTGAAAATCACAGCTTCCGTTGAATGAGCATTAATGCACGTTTAGTGAGCATGAGACCTATTTTGTTGAGTATTAGAAGTCTAATATTGAGCATCGTGATTTCTGCTTCATATCTTCTAATTCAGTTTATTTTTCTTATTTTTTCCTTTATAAAAACTTATTAAATTATATCTATAATCAACTCTTGAATTTCAATATGCGAATCTAATGTAATGCAGTACTTTTGAGCATAATATAGATACCAAAAGAGCATATGCAGCTTACAAAATAAGCATTGATATGAAAATTGTACGATTTGTTAGTTTTGCATCAAGACATTTTCACTGAGCAACAAATATCATCTGTTGAGTATTGGAAACATGCAATTGAGTATCATGATATGTGCTCTCGTGTCTATAATCAACTATTATTTGAATTTAATGTATTATGGTACTTTTAAAATATGCATTAATAAAACATTTTAAAATGATCATATTGTTTAAGCTATTTTTCGTAAGCTAAACTACGTAAATATGATATGAATGTTCGAAAACGACAAATCAGTTGGGTACGTGCGAGGATCAAAGAAATAGTGAAGAATCAAAAGAATAGAGATTAAAATATACGGAGTAGTATATTTGAAGAATAATGGCTGCGGCAAATTTCATCTTGATGAATAAAACGACCGGTAAAAAAATTAGCCTGAAAATACCTACACAAGATTCAGATGTAAGGATGACAGATTTATTGAGAGGCTTGAAGTTCAAAAATATTACAAAAATACCTGATTGTACCATACTGAAGGTATAGTCGGGTGAGTTTACCTTATAATTTCCAAATAAAAAGAGATGGATCGACTAATGAAAAAAGGAGAAAAATTTAGTAGAAAAAACAGTACAAAGCATATCCTTATTATCAATCATATTAATGAGATAAATTTTCGAAATAAATACCATATGGATTATGTTTTTCAAAAACAAACCATTCAACACTAAATTCTCTAAATAATACGACTCTAATACACGTAATAAGATTCTAATTATACAAAATTAATACGAAGTATTAGATATTTGAATGAGTCTCTAATGCACCACCAAATTCTTTAAATAATGGAACTTTAGTATACTTGAATGACACACTAATCATACGTAATTAATACTACGTATTACACATCTGAATCATCAGACTTTAATATGGTCATGACAATCCAAACAATGTAAACTTCATGTACTCTCAATTTAAATTCAACACTTCTTTTGTCCATCCTTCATCATGTAATCAATCCTATAAACAGGGGAGGAAGCATGTTAGGGTCGGGAGGGGCTTGTGCCCCTGCAGTGTAATTTTTTGATTTAATATGTGTGTGTGCGCCCGCGCGTGTGCGTATGCGTGTGTGTGGGTGTGTGTGTTATGTTGAGCCTTTGCAGCACAATCCCAAAGAATCCCACTTCGTATACACACTGGGTTACATGCCGGTCAATTTGTTCGTGCACACACAATTTGGCCGGCTACATAGACAATTTCACCAGCGTTTTATGAAGAAAATCGATTTCCACACGGGAAAAAAATAAAGAATTGTATGTAGCAACAGACAATTCTTTATGAGAATTTTTCATAAAATGTCTGTGACACAGAAAATTTAGAAAGAGGTTTTAAACGAGAATTTGAAAATGTTTGTGATACAGACAATTTTTTTGTTTTTGTCTTTCTGAAAATCGGTTTTTCTTCATAAAACGCCGATCAAGTTGTCTATGTAGCCAGTTACATTATCTGTGTAGCCGGTCAAATTGTCTGTACACTGACAATTTGACCGGCGTGTAACCAGGCTTGTAAAAACAGGCGTGTACAAAGGGGATTTTCCAATCCCAAAACCCCTTTCCCTTAGCCCCTTCCTTGTGCGGATGTGCCGGCCCATAAGGCCATAAACCCTTTCCATGGTAGCCCAACTCCCCAAGTGGAGGCCCTGTCCAGCTACCCTTTAACCCATTAGTGTTAGTCGGCTGCGTTACTGGGGTCTGCGTACAAGCTTCAACGACGACCACGAGCAAGAGCATCTCAGCGAGACAGGCACACAGCGACGGAGGACTGGAGGAGTGCTGCCGCCGCTGCGAGTCGGCGAGTTACCACAAACTACGACGGACTGACGCCTGACGGAGACCGGACGACGGACGAGAGGGAGACCACGGACCACCCCTTCGGCAGTTTGGCCCTTCGATTTCCGGTTTAATCTCCGATTCTCCGGTGGCCGGTGCGACGGTGCTCCCATCTCTAGACTCTAGGTAAGCCGCTTAACGCCTTGTTTTTCTGATAATTTCATTTAAAATTGTTTATTTGTTGAATTCAAATAAATTGTTAAATTGTTGAATACTTTTATTGGTTGAATTCAAATACACTGTTGAATTTTTTGGCAATTATATTGTGATAATCTCATTAGAAATGTTAATTATATTGTAAATTTAGTTAACGATGTTAATTTTTTATAATGTAATTTATACAATTATACTCATATCATTTCAATTATAGTTGGTCTAATATGTTTGACAAACAATCTATATGTTATGATATTATACACCGAAAGGGCTATATGATTGAATCGGGATTGAAAGATCTCAAATAAAAAAGCATAGTTGGAATCTACATGTAAGAATGATCACTAGCTCAAATAATGTCCACCAACCCAATCTAAATCAACTTATTTCTTACGACCTAATTATAAGTGACAAAAGGGTACATTGAAGTTGTAGCAAATCTATAGATAGCTCGTGATGAGTCGTGCCAGAATAATGTTTACATAAATGTTACTCCGTATTAAAAATATAACTTATCTAATTCAGCTTTACTTACATTTTTTAACTTAACGATGCAGTTATCATTAACTTGGCTTCTAACATTTGATTAATTTGGTTTAAGGTAGTGTTGACTCCTAATCTTAATTAATAAAAAAAAATATTTTTATTAGAAGAATGGAATCGCCTTTGAAAAATGGATTTTGGGGAGTAATATATTTTTGTTTTGATTTGGGGAGTCACCTCCTTTTAGACATTTTTTTTCATATAAAAGAGAATTTAAACATAAAGAAAACACAATGTTAGAAATATTATTATTATCATCTTAGAGATTTAAGAATATCGACCAAAAGTGAAGGAAAAAATAATTAAAATACCCCAAACTTTGAAGGGGTGTTAGGTTAACAATCCAAACTTGTATATGCAATTTCAATATCCCGAACTTTATATAGATAGTTATGTTAGCACCATAAGCATTTATGTTTCACCATAAATTATATGACCATAAATTTTAATATATGAGCATGGTGCTAAAATAATTTTTTATGTAAATTTTGTGATATTTAAATTACACATGCAATATATCACCATTAAAAATCTATTTTTATTAGAAGAATGGAATCGCCTTTGAAAAATGGATTTTGGGAAGTAATATATTTTTGTTTTGATTTGGGGAGTCACCTCCTTTTAGACATTTTTTCATATAAAAGAGAATTTAAACATAAAGAAAACACAATGTTAGAAATATTATTATTATCATCTTAGAGATTTAAGAATATCGACCAACATTGAAGGAAAAAATAATTAAAATACCCCAAACTTTGAAGGGGTGTGAGGTTAACAATCCAAACTTGTATATGCAATATCAATATCCCGAACTTTATATAGATAGTTATGCTAGAACCATAAGCATTTATGTTTCACCATAAATTATATGACCATAAATTTTAATATATGAGCATGGTGCTAAAATAAATTTTTATGTAAATTTTGTGATATTTAAACTACACATGCAATATATCACCATTAAAAATATATTTTTATTAGAAGAATGGAATCGCCTTTAAAAAATGGATTTTGGGGAGTAATATCTTTTTGTTTTGATTTGGGGAGTCACCTCCTTTTAGACATTTTTTCATATAAAAGAGAATTTAAACATAAAGAAAACACAATGTTAGAAATATTATTATTATCATCTTAGAGATTTAAGAATATCGACCAAAATTGAAGGAAAAAATAATTAAAATACCCCAAACTTTGAAGGGGTGTTAGGTTAACAATCCAAACTTGTATATGCAATTTCAATATCCCGAACTTTATATAGATAGTTATGTTAGCACCATAAGCATTTATGTTTCACCATAAATTATATGACCATAAATTTTAATATATGAGCATGGTGCTAAAATAAATTTTTATGTAAATTTTGTGATATTTAAATTACACATGCAAGTTTGGGGTATTTATTTCACACCCCTTCAAAGTTTGGGGTATTTTAATTATTTTTCCCTAAATTGAATAAATTTTAAATTTAATTGTTTTATCTTATAACTATATGAATAAAGAGTATAAATTATACTATTTGTTAATAGTATAACTAATACCAGTAAATTAAGTTAACTTTGAGGCTTTGAGCAAAACACCAATAAATTAAACACAACATTGAGCAAAATTCAACTGCATTTATGAATTTGTTGTAGTAATTTTCTTATATTTTATTAAGACATTATGCCTAACTTTTTATTCAATGTCGTATTATTTGTTGATAAAGATACAATTTTAGAATTGTTTCATCACATGATGTTATTATTAATTTTAAAGTAAATTCAAACACCCAAACTGGAAGGAGGGAACCTTGGCGCACTAACTAAGAGATCACGGTACAAATCCTGGGAGCGGCCTCTTGTCAAAATTTGATAGGGAAAGGTTTGCCCCTCATACAACCTTGTGGTGGCACACTTTCCTAGATCCTTGCATTACAGGAATGGCTTCGTGCACCGGGCTCCCCCTTCAAGCACCCAAAGTGCAAGTGGTTGATCTGCCACTCCGACATCGTGACCCTGTGACACAGGGGAAGACAAAAGCGGCGACGAAGGATTCACCGGATTGTCGAGTTTTATTTTCCAACCAAAATTTATTTTTATTTTTCTGTAATTGTTTCATTATTTGAGTTTTAATGATTTATTTATGTGCTTTAGTGTTTATATTCGTTGAGTATTAAATTTTTAATATTATTCTATCTTGGTAAATTGACCTAAATGTTATATAAGATGTTTATTTTAAATTTATATTTCAGTATTAAGATTTAAGGTTGTATTCTCTAGATTTTTATGTTTCGTTTTCATACTCTACAACAACAACAACATCCAAGCCTTCGTCCCAAAAGAATTTGGGGTAAGCATTGTTTTCATATTCTACATATTTTTTTAAATTGATTTATTATTTCAGTTTGTCAACTTTTATTTGTGTTTTAATGTTTGTATTTGTTGAACATCCAAGTGTGAAGATTATTATTAGTTTTATATAAGATCTTAGTTTTAGCATTATAAATGGGAAAAATTGAAAATTATAATCCCAACTATTGCCGGTCTGCTAACAATAATCCCAACTATTGATTATTTTTGTATAATCCCAACTATATGGGCCGTCCGCAAATAATGATCAAAAATCAAAAGTTGAGATTATTTATAGGGATTACTTGTTATATCTCTTCTCATCCACTGTAGAAACTACATGAATTTATTTATAGCCGGTCACGTCGGACCATTATTGGCGGAAGGTCCCTAAAGTTGGGATTATTCTGAAATAATCGATAGTTGAAATTATTATGAGCGGACCGCCAATAGTTGGGATTATTACTATCAATTTTTCTTATAAATGCACTATATACTACGTAGTACTAATAAATATCATGTACTACGTAGTATATTGCAATGGGATTTAGTTTTATTACTGTATGCATTATATAAGAAATTAGACTTCCTATTATAAACTTTTAGTTCAAATCTGGCTCGTCCCTATTACTTACCCTGGCTCCGCCCTTGAATATGCGCTCACACCTCGTGAGTCTAAAGTAAAAGGCCTTGAGGCTCGTTTGCACCTTTCAAAACCTTGCTATTAGGTGGCTTCAAACACTAATGCAACATATATTTGCCATACTTGCATATTTGCCAAAGTAGCTCTTCTGTTGGTAACTTAGTGTGCATGTATTCTAGTGTGTTACGTACATGAGATTAGAAGTATCAGTATAAGAATTAAACAAAGACGGATAAACACAAAATAAGACACCTCTTCACATGAAATTTGTATTCCAGTAACGCTGCATGCCTGCATATGTCACATGAATTCATATGTTGTAAACATGAATGGCCCTAAACTTTATTGCACACGTTGATTTAATTTGAGTACTGTCTTTGATATAATTTTTACGGAGAATCCACAAAATATTAAAGCCTAAACAGTTGATCTGATATGTGCTCATGTGAATAGTGCAATTTGCAAATATTCTTATTTATAGGCTAAAGTTTCTCGATATTCTCTATGAGCTCAACTTGTCCCATTAAGAAAGATTACATTGATGGCTTTCCATTTCCATGCGCATATTTAAGTTATGGCCACGCTATTTGAAAAAGGACATCCTTTGCAATAATTAAGAGTTCTTGTTACGAACATTTTTTTGGAAACAATCTGCCATTCCGCCGCTATTAGCTCTTGGACTGAACTATTATTATTACTTCTTTTTCTTTATATAAATTCTCTATCTTAATGGTTCCAATGCGCTGCTAGAGCACATCTATACTGTTCACTTCTTTTGGCGGAAACATCTTCCCTAGTAACCTATTATATAATAAGAATCTCAATAAAAGTATTGTGTTAATAATCTATCCATCCATTTTGTCGCTCTCTGTTGAGGGTGGGGATCATTAGCCTTCGAAGCATTGGACCACACACTTGAAGAGTTGATGTTACTGAAGGAAAAAATCACTGGTTGCTTCTTTCATGATTTCATCCTCACCACAGTATTGCTGTTTCAGAAGTTTTTTGACATAAAGGATCAATGCCTAAACAACAAGTTGTTAGTATAAAATGGAAGTCCAGAAACTCTTAGATATAATTGCTAAATAAACTAGAACCCTTTTCATATTCTGCTTCCTTTTTCTTTAAGGTTGAACAAAAAGAAGGTTTAATCTTTACGATATGATAATAATATCTAATACGAAGTATGTTTTTATTAATTTTCATGAACTTAAAAGGTTCCACCAAAGTTTATGAATGTTTGACTGCGTTTGTTTTTCAGTGAGGATTGGTAATGGGGATTATATGGGCAACAACAGAGGAGTTGACAAGGAATAGGGGAAAGGTTCTCTCTCTGTATCGCCAAATACTTAGGAGTCTTAACTCTCCTTCTCTGCAGCTGAGTTGGGCAGCTAGATTGCAGAAGAAAGCTGAGGCTCGGGCCATATTTCTTCTGGGTGCAGACGAGCGATCCAAACACAACATTGAGGACCTCATCGACGCTGCAGAATACACCCTCTCCCTTTTGAAGAAAGGGGAACTCCCAAAACACATCCAAGTCTAAAATTATGTATTGCCAGATGGTTAGAACTGATTGTTTTATTTTCAGATGGAATATGTTCTTCATGCTCAAAGTTTTCTTTCTTTCGGATTTTTAGGTATAAATTCAGAAAATGCATGTTATTGCTTGCCGGGTTCACTTAGTATATCATATCTTGTGAACTCCATTTGAACAGAGTGTGCATATGCTTGGCAACTAAATTAAAAGCCGTCTTAAAAAATCATAGTGTAAGAACATGCACTAGTGGTAAATTAATGAAGAATTTTATATTTTACCTAATAAAATGCCCTCAGTTGGTACATACTACGGATTAGTTTTTGGCAAAAGGCAACTTAAAAATTATTAATAAAGACCAGATTCAGATACAAAATCGCCATATCAAAGGTTACATTGGGATGAGACTCAGGTGGAGTCACGCTTAACTTGCTAATCCCACAATATGGTAGACTTTATTAACGGCAACGTTGAACCTGTACTAGAAGGGAAAACATAAAAAAACAAAGTAGTTCTGAGAAAATAAAGAACGATAAAAAAGACAATATCCGGCTTTTCCGGCCACTAGCAATGAGATAGCGGTTTGATGGGCCTTCGCCAAAGGATCTTCCTGAATGCCACAAAAATCACCAATTATTGGCGGTGCTTCCCAGAAAGCACCACCACTTGCAAGTTTTTTGGATTTGCCCCATCCACATCCATGCTTGCTTGAAACCCAACTTGGTTAGTCAGCTCAATAATTATGCGTTTCCTTGGCTCTTCTTGAGTAGCATCCACTTCCTTGCCCTTTGAGAGGAGACCTATAATATTACTTCTTTTCATTTAGAAAAGCATACTACCTCCGTAACGCTAGAATCTTCCCGGTTTGACTTTTTTGGGTCAAACTTTATGAACTTTGACCATTATTTATTCAAAACTCACATTATGTTATGATTAAAAATTTATTTTATATAACTCATTGTAAAACATATTATTTGAATGTTAATTTATTATGAATTTTATAAATATAGATATGTAGATATTTGCAGTCAAAGTTCAACTTAGAAGACCGTGAAAAGTCAAAATGGGAAGATCTTTATGTTACGGAGGGAGTAGTAGAGTAAAAATTGGAAAATAATTAGATATTGAATGCATACAGATTTTATAGGACACATAAGATGGATAGTAAAGACAAATAATGGGAATGGGGGGTTTTTGTTGTACATAAGTGTACAACAAACATAGGCATGGACCGGTTCTGGGCCGGGCCGGTCCAAACCGGGCTTTTTATTTTTGGGGGAAGGCCCGGAACCGGCCCGGGAATCCACCGGGTCCGGGCCGGTTCATTTTTTTGTTCTTTTCTAATTAACCCCCGACCCCCCCCCCCCCCCTCACTCCCCAAACACCCCCAAAACACTCAGCCCAACCCGGGAAAAACAAGAAAAATTGAAAGAACAAAACAAGAAAAATTGAAAGAACAAAACAAAAAAATCGGCCCGAACCGGGCCGGTTCCAAAGGAAGGGCAGCCTGGAACCATCCCGCCCTAACCCCCCGGGCCGAGCCTAGGCCCGGAACCGGTCCCAGTTCACTGGGCCGGTCCGGGCCCGCACAGTGGTGGGCCGGGCCGGTTTCTGGGACGGGCCGACCGGAACCGGTCCATCACTACAACAAACATAGGAATGATAGGATGGGCCTGGTGAATAATTCACCTTCTAGGTGAGTGTTCGAAAGTAACCCTTCTTGGACAAAGGTTGGGCAGTCCATTTGGTCACTGGGTAGGAATTCAAATGCTTTGGATGAGTATCGCTGTAGTATGAATACAACTGATTTAAAATTCAAATCCACACTCAATTTATATGTTTGAACTTTTAGGAAGTCAATTGACGTATGGGGAAGCACGCTATAATTCTGTTCCCCAGAAACAATCTCATTTGATGCCTGTAAAACTCATTCTTTTAAGAATCTGAACTACCTTTTGGACAAGTTTCATCTATGGATCAGCCTAAGAAACGTGTTTGTTTGCAATTATTGAACTCCTAAACAACTTGTTTGTCTTGTGGTTTAAAGAATAATGTCTGAACTAAAAAACGTAGTGGTTATAAAGATGGTAGGTTTTAAGACTAGTCTTGGGAATCTTGAGATTATGTTATATATTCTTCCGTTTCAATTTAATTGTCTCATTTTCTGTTTTAGTTAAGTTCTAAATTATTGGTTTCACTTTCTTTTTTCAAATGGGCCTACTAAATAGAACTCCACCTAGCAATTAAATGAAACTTTTACCCACCCAAAATAAAAGTTCTACCACACAAGAAGTCATTCTCCCATCTCTGCAAACCCTTTCCTCTGATGAACGAAATGAAATGGAGGGAGTGCTTCATTTTGTACGGATGTTCAAGTAACAGATGGCCACAGATTTATTCCACATGGTTGACTGTTTGCCTTGTCAATTTGTCATCTAACTAAGATCTGCGTGAACTCTCCATTTTGGATCAAATTCCCCCCCCCCCCCCCCAGAGGGATTCAGTTGTTCTGTATATAACAGTTTTATTGGAATCAACTTTTAGTTATATTAAAATGATATTTTTATTGGAATCAACTTTTCAGACATTGAATCCATAAATATATTAGAATGATGAATATATAGCTAGTATCATGGCTGAAAAATATATGTCCCGATTGTATATCCTGTATTGAGTACTCTATGAATGGATATCATGTATTGAGGGGTTACCACGTAAAAATACAGTCACTGCAAGTACCTGGGCTAGAGCCCCCCTCGTTATCTGTCAGCTTATAATTACATCCTCACAGTTAACTACCCGACCAGTGCTGGGGGGCCCTCGGAATTTGAGTGTCATCCTTTTTTTGTAATGAGAACTGTCTTTCCTTTATCATAGGTGAAATAGTTCCTATATTGGTATATAATGATATTTTACATGTTATGGTAATAAATTTAACTTTTCCCACACAGAGAGAGATATAGGTGAGTCACTAACACCACATGGTTACTTAAGAAATAGCAGTGTAGTAAAACTGTTGATAGACGTGTTCTGCATTTCTCAAATTTATGAAAGATTATTGCAAAGAGGGGGTGTCTCAGTTTGAAAGTTCTTTAAGATTCTCACTTAATTGCCATCTCAAATATTGATCCTGTTTCGTAATACTGAAATTGACTGAATCGTCTGATTTTGCTGAAATTGATGAAGTTCTGGTTGGAGTTCTTAAATTGGTTGAATCTATTGAATTATGAAAAAATATTTAAAATGTATTAAGAAAGAATGACATAAATAATACCATACAATTTTAAAGGACAAAAATAAGACTAGATCTTGAATTTGAGAAAAAGGACTAAAATAGAATTAAAAGACAAAAACAACTCTGACTACTAAACTTTTTGTCTCACGCGTCGGATGACTCACGTGTCGGATTACCTACCTCTCTGATTACCATTTCCACTTAGGTTGTTTAACGAAGGAGAAGGCGGCCCTAGTTATATGAAGATGGCGGCCTGGTTGAGGACTACGAGGAGATATTTGCAACGAAAGATGACCACAACCTCACAACGGATTACGATGATGACCTTGCAGTGGACGATGACGACATTACTAATGAAGAAGATAACCAACAACTGTAGTTCCATCCTTGATTACATCGACAAGGTCGGATCTACCAAGAGTTTGTTTGATAGTGGCGGCGGCGGCCTCACTAAGGGAGGCTACGAGCGATAGTGTTTGATTGTGAAGACAGTGTTGATGGTGGGCATCAGTGATGCCTCGTTGGAAGGGGTGGTACAGTAGGGTGCGGTGGTAATGTTGGGGACGGAGTGCGCTGATGGGGTAGGATATGTCCGGTTGGTGGGACAGGGCAGTGTGCAGGGATTGGGAAGGAAGCATGGGGTTACTACCGAAGGCGGCGGCGGTCGTCGGAGTCGGTAGTGACGGGGGTCGCTGACATCAATGGTGGTGGTCACTATCGTGCGTGGTGGTCATTGTTACTATTGTCTACCGTGGTTACTATCACTGACATTGGTCACTGTGAGCGGCGACATCGTTCACTATGACTGACGATCTTAGTCATTATAACTGGCGGTGGTCACTGTAATCGGCGGTGGTCATTGATTGAGTGATTACTGGGCATTGGTCACTAAGTCATTGGTCACTGTAATTGATGAGCTAGGTTTATTAAGGGTGGAATGGTCCTTTTAGGATTTTTAGTCTCATTTTTAGAATTTTGTTTTTGAAAGGAACTAAACTATCAAATTAAATAATCAAATCATTTGCCACATGGCTTACAACACAAACGGGAATAGAATCATGACTAGTACGGGAACAGAATCATGACTAGTACTATAATCTGAGAGAACAATGCTCGCCCTAACAAGTGCATGGCTGCACAATTCACATATCGCTTACAAAAAGAGATACTATAATCTTGTTTTGTATTAATAAGTTGCCTAATATCATTAATTAGCAGATCTAGATATGAAAAACTTGGTTCCCTTTGTATGCCTTGGACCATACTAAGTGCGTCCGTCTCAAATTCAACACAATCTCACTCTTCTCGAACCGCTCCAATGATTGCCTCCTTAATATCCCTGGCCTCTGACTCCACCACGAACCATTCCACCTGAAACGATCCCTCATGTGCTTTGATAAACTCACCTTGATCATTTTAGACAATCCAACCCCATGCTCTCCTGCCTCCACCTTCATCAACAGTCGCGTCTACATTTATCTTTACCCAACCCTATCTTGGTCGTTCCCACCTACCTGTTTGTAACTCCCTCCTATGAGGTGAAGCTTTCTTAGAGAATTGAGCCCGCCTGCACCCATTAAGCGTGTTGTCCGTACAATTCATCACTGCTGGAACTCCTTGGAACTCATCTTTCCACACTGAATTATTTTGCCTCTTCCATATGCTCCATAGAAGCATTAAGAATCTACACCAACCCTCATCTTCCTTACCATCCCAACAGGTTTTAACCCAGCTCTCAAGGCTTGACACGTCGCTGCAGAAATTACCCCCTGTTGCCCTCCAAACTCCCTGCACTTCAGAACATAGACGAAGAGCATGCTCCACTGTCTCCTCACTTTGCTGACACAACTTACAGAATGGCTGGATCGGAACTCCTCGTCTAACCAGATTGGTCGCCACCGGTGAGCATCCATTCATCAATTTCCGGGAAAAATACTTTATTTTTGGTGGTAGACTTAAACCCCACATACGGCTCCAGCCTTTCCAATTCTCTGAATCGAGAAAAAATACATTAGTATTATTCATGTCCTAATCCCATATATTAATAAAGTAAAGAAACAATTAATGAAAATGGTTAAAATGGTTCTCTACACTAATTTCAGACAATTAAGCTAGAAAAATGACTTCAATATTACATATTTTGATTATAACACAATTTGAGGACTAGTCTGAGGTTCAATTCCCGAACAGTACTCGACCAGTTTTGGTAATAAATAAATGTGGCCATAAGTATTTCTATTGGATTAATATTTTTGCAATGAATTCTTAAAGGTATTAGTGGTGATGTAGTATATTGCCATATACCCTAGGGTATCAACATTTTTGCTAAGAAATCTACATAATCCACTGAGGCAGCTCCGACCGAGGTTGGGCCTACCGAGGCCGAGCTAAAGATTGGTTCTCAGATAATCAAAATAATTTCAAAACTTCAAACGAGGCCGAGGTCGACCCTTGCCAAGGTCAGTGGCATTTCAAGCCCTACAGACGAGCCTCAGGCATATCCCCGTGTTATGAGCTCAAGATCAACAAAGACAATCTCACCTCTCACTATGAACCAAAGTTCCTCACCTCCAAGCTAAATCACTTACACCGAGCTTAACATCTATACACTTAAACCGAGCTCGATACCTCATCAGATAGAGATTACGGATTTAGAAATTTCGACACTAAGATTATACAACATTCAGGATTACGTCATCTTGTGACAACTGTTCTAGGTCTGACATCACGAATTCGGTTATACCCGCCAGCTGCCAAATCTACACGTATGGCTTATCTAGCCATTCCGGTACACAAGGACAAAAACCAGTACAACAGTACCAATCAATTAGATATTCTAGCCTCAACTAAGCTTTACATATGACGATAAATTAGTAGATCAATTACTTTTACTTGTTCACCTAGTATTTCCTTGTACACTATAAACATCACCTTCGTAAGAGATCACAATACTGATTTCTAGAACATTCTGCCGAATTCCTCACTCAGTTCATACTTTGCATATTTTCCGGGTCTCTCTCGATTTTGCCTACCCCTAGATAGATAAAGTTATCAATTAGAAATTAGACAAATGAATTGTCAAATTTGCAACAAAACGATCATATTATAACCTTTCAACAAATATGACTAAAATTATTATGACTTAGATCTCAGTATATCATTGGTTTTTTGCTTGGTACTCGCATGTTTAGGACCGTTGAAGGAAAACTATGAACAGGTTTGATATTGTGCTTGGGGTGTTTTCAGGTAAACATTACTATTTATATTTGAGATTTTTACTTAAACATTATTAAAATATAAGTTGTGAATAAAAAATGATGAAATATTAATTACACATTTATGATTAAAATAAATATTGTTTATAATAATGTGACATCTTAAGTGCAATGACCGTAATAGTAGCTTTAATATTAACCATACAAATTTATGCTCAATTTTTACACTTAATTTGTACACTATAAACATCACCTTTGAAAGATATCACAATACTGATTTAGAGCACATTCTTACTCTGCCGAATTCCTCACTCAATGAGTCAGATGGTACTTTGCATATTTTCCGGCTCTCGCTCGATTTTGCCTACCCCTAGATAGATAAAGCTATCAATTAGAAATAAGACAAATGAATTGTCAATTTGCAACAAACGATCATATTTTAACCTTTCAACAAATATGACTCTAAAATGACTATGACTTAGATCTCAGTATATCATTATTTTTTTGCTTGGTACTCGCATGATTAGGACCGCCGATGGAAACCTATGAACGGGTTTGATATTGTGCATTTGTGCTTGGGGTGTTTTCAGGTAAACATTACTATTTATATTTGAGATTTTTACTTAAACATTATTAAAATATAAGTTATGAATAAAAAATGATGAAATATTAATTACACATTTATGATTAAAATAAATATTGTTTATAATAATGTGACATCTTAAGTGCCATGACCGTAATAGTAGCTTTAATATTAACCATAATAATTTATGCTCCATTTTTACACTTAATGATCAAGACATTATACTATAATCCCTTATTTGTAAACAAGTTCTAATTCAGTAATAATTTTTAAAAAATTGTAAAATATTGTTAAAGTTACTACGCATATATTAATTTTAAAACAATAATTTTGTCATTATCAAGAAAATTTTGTAATCACTATAATGTAAAATCGAGCATAATCATGGTCACTTCAATGAAGTATAATTATTATAATATTATACATTTTCCACCACTTTTATTTTGGACATACATTTATCATTATTTATTCATATTTTTTTGGGATACAAATTCAATTATTTGGTTGGAAGTTACTTACTAAACTTGTTTATTTGTACTATATATACGCAATAACATATATGTTCCGTCTCTGTTGGTGAGTCACAAGAATTGCATGACCTAACTTTCAGTATCCAATACAATGATTGAGCAAAGGAGGTTGCAAATCGGGCAGTCTGTTTGGCTTCCAAAGTTGTCGCCTAAATTGAAGCTGTTAAGAAATCAAACTTGCACTATATACTTCTTCTTGCTCTTTCTTTCTTCTTTCTTACTGTAAAAATTAGAGTTTGGATTCCATTGCTTTGACTGCCCTATAGCTAGCCCAGCCTGTTCAACATCTCCATATGCTAATGTTGTTCAGGGAATTTTAAAATTTGGACACTCGGTATTTGGTGCCTAAATATTCAAAGCAACAAGCTTTTCATGATTTCATTATAATTATTACTAATAATATATAAATAATAATCGGGCACCACCTCCTATGGATTCGCTCTCTTTATGGGACCTCACCGGTGGTGTAGCTCAGCTAGTAGAAAGAGAGTGCCACAAAAGATAATTAATTTCTGGTTAAACCCCAAATAATGACTTGGAATAAAATTCCACTCTTTTTCCACAAGAGTTTGATCAAAACCTAACTTATGGGACCTCACATGTTAGACTTAATTGGACTCAACTTCTTTTTCTTTGTCATTCTCTTTAATTATTTCTGACACAGAAAAATATGAATTAATAAAAATCTCAATTTAATTCTTTTATTAAGTTAATTTTTAGAATGAAATCACGGTTCTCAACATGATATCGGAATAAATCGATCCGGCCATAACCATGGTGTGGTATAAAGAAGTTCATGATTCTATGATAGTGAGATACTCCCTCTCAATGTCATCCCATCTTTTTAATATTTAAAGATCCAATACAAAATGATGTTGTTTAAAGTTGATCTTTATAAAGAATCTCGAGATTAAAGTAACTTTGTTTTAGTTTTGTGCTTAAAATGATTCACGTTTTCTTGTTTTTCAATGCAATCATATTTCTTCTCAAAATCTCAAACACCATCTTAATCTAAAAGCTCGGCGAAGAATAAATAGTTTTCAACTTGATCAGAAATGAGGACATTAATTCATAACATCAGTACTAACACTATTTACCAAGATCGAAAGCGGAGGCACTTGCCACATGCCGCCCTATCTCAATGAGTAACACGGACACAAAAAGAGTTAGGATGTTTTTAACTGGATTGAAATTTTTTGATCTGCTTTGGTCTAGTTTGAATTGATCGTGTCAGGTCTGACAGATATCTGTTCAATGTGTATTTCATAAATACATCTCTCGACATTTCAAATTTGTTGAATATTTTTTTCCATTCAAGGATATATACCTCTGCACCAAGTTCTTCCTTGAACACTTTGGATGTTTCCTCCTTTCACTTGAATTGGACAATGCTGATGTTTCTACTACTTGTACGCAACACGCTCATCTGTCACATGATAGCCTATGTCCAACTTATGGTTCTGCTCCCGGCATCTTCTCGTTCGTGCAATCAATCAGCCTTTGCACTACCCCTCATTCGCCAAGTCCAATTGGTGAGCATGACCCTACTATACTTAAAGATGGGATTTATGAGATTGAACACATCCGCAATTGTGAGCCTACCGGTTTGTTCGTCGCCTTGATTCCCCTAGCCGAAGACAAAGGCTACAAGTTTGCTATTAAGCATCCTGGATGGGGTGCGACCATGGACGAAGAGATTCAGGATCTTCCCTTTAACGCTACATGAGATCTGGTTCCTGGACTTCCCAGGGTCAATATTGTTGGTTCCAAATGAATTTACGACTCAAAGTACTATTGAACGGTTGAAAACACTACTCATTGGTCAAGATTTTACTTAGATTTCTGGTTTTCACAATACTGACACCCTGAGTTCTCATTTCAAGATAATCACTATACACACGGACACACGGTTCTCACCATTGTTGTCCATCTTGGATGGCACATTCATCAACTTGATGTTAAAAACGCCTTTCTTAATGGTATTCTTGAACAACCACCTGGGTATGTTTACCCTAACTGTCCTACTCATGTTTGTCGACTACAAACCGCATGATCTTAAGAAAATTCCTCATGTATGGTCCAAAGATTTAGTTACTATCTCTTATCCCTTGGTTTCAAATGCAACTTGACTGACACATCATCCAGTGTTCTCACTTACTTTATCTCTTAGTTTATGTCGATGACATCCTCTAGTTCATAAATTTATTTCTTGGACTGATAAGGAATTTTTATGATTTAAAGACATGTGTGACCTAAGCTACTTCTTAGAATCGGAAGTCATCCGTACTGCTACTCGTATCTTTCTCGGTCAAGCTAAATATGTTGGGGATATTCCTCAAAGTGCTCATGCTGGAAGCTAAACCCATATCAACTCCATGGTTGGTCGGTTCTTTGCTTCACAACTTCTCTAGTGCACCGTATACAAACCCATTGTTTTATCGTTCTATACTAGATGATTTATAGCATTTCACTATTACCCATCCTAATTAGTCGAATGTCATCAACTTGGTTATCAGGTATCTTCAAATACCTATTGAAGACCGTTTTCAAGCGATGAAGCGTATTCTACTCTCTATGTTAGGGGGACGATCCATTTTTGTCTTAATTTTACATGCCCTGCTTTTGTGACTCTTATTTCTGGTTACTGATTGTGCCCATTGCCTAGAAACAAGTCGATCTACCTACGGATATGCAAGTTTTCTTGGCATTGTAAGAGAACATATTTCACTTGGTAGAATGCGCGTTCAAGTTGTTCTTATGTACTTATCTTCAAATTGCAGACATATTTACAAAACGACTTTTTCAAATAGCCTTCTTTTCCTTTCACTACAAGCTTCATGTTAGGATGTTTTTACTTGGACTGTAATCTGTCTCAGACCAGACCAGACTTGGATAGTTATAAAAATACAAAGAGACCAGACATTACCAGACCAAACCAGTTCAGACCAGACCAAATCAGACCAGACCAGACCAACAAATTACAGTTCAAGTAAAAGCATCCTTAGTCTCCAACCCACGTGCCACTAGCGGGGAGTGATAATATCTAATGTAATCAGATATTTTAGGTATGATATTTTTTGTAATTATAGTATACTAGTAATATTTTCTAGAATAGTCTATAATATTTCGCACTTGGATATTCACTATAAATAATGGATTTTTATACATCCTAATTCAAGGGGTACGTGGATATTCACTATAAATAATGGATTTTAAGAAGAAAATAATAATGATTTTCTTTGTGTATTTTAAGAGATACTCCGTATGTTTTCCTTCTATTTGAGTACTTTTCTCAATGTTTTATGTACGTAACGCCGTAGGGGCACTTTTTCCATTGTTTGCTATACAGGCCATTTATTTTTCAATTTTTTGAAAGGCCAAATTTGAAAACTGTATATTGTCCATCATTGTTGCTCATTATTTAAGCATTCGTCGATAAATTGGAAAGTTTAATTTATCAAACGATATGTGTAATATATAACGTGCAATTATTTTTTATTAATTAAGAATAATGGTCAGTTAAGAGTCCTACAAATCTGAACTCATTTCTGCTATACACAAATGACAACAAAAAAATCAACTTTGTTGGGATCGGAGCGCATCGGGAAGGAGCCATGAATTTGACCTAAAGTTTGTTGCTAACAATATTTGGAGTTAGTTAAGCTGCCCGGCTTGCATGCAAGGAATCATTAGCTCTGGTAGTGGACCACACCTCATCTCTTTCTCTCTCTCATTTACCGGCTAACGCATTTGCTCAATAAACCGCATTTTCATATTCTGGACAAATTGAATTTTCTTGATCAATGATATTTTTAATACGAAATTATTTAGAAGAAAAATATATCAAGATATTTCTTATTCAAAATATTTTCATAAAATATAATATATATATATATATATATATATATATAGAGTACTCTTCCGGTCAGGAATTCCTGACCGGAACTGCCGTCCGGACGGCGGCGTTTGGCCGCCTTCCGGGTGGAATTTTTCGATGAAATTTTTATGACATGTTCTTCATCAAGTCTAGTTTATCCACAAAAAAATTCAGCCAAAAACTCATTCGGGAAGGTCGTCAAATGATTTTTTCAAGTTAACTGGTCCGGAAAATACATATTCCGGACGAGTTAACTTGCAAAAATCATTTGACGACCTTCCCGATTGAGTTTTTGGCTGAATTTTTTTGTGGATAAACTAGACTTGATGGAGAACATTCCATAAAAATTTCATCAAAAAATATCACCGGGAAGGCGGCCAAACGCCGCCGTCCGGACGGCGGTTCCTGTCCGGAATTCCGGACATGAATAAAATTCATATATATATTATGCACATATAATAATTAAAATCATTGCACAAAGTTTGCCTTGAATAAGAAAAGTCGATAAATCCAAACTTTTTGGGATGGTGTAGTACTTTATTTATCTCCTTTTGTTTTACGTTATTCTAAGAGGCCATTTGGCAACATCCTTTTTCACCAACTTTTATCAGGCTTATCAACCAACTTTTTCACCAAACACGTAATTTTTACTTTCGCGCGCTGAATTGTGTAATAAGCAGAAAAAGTAAGGTTAGAATTACTTTTTTGGCTGTATTGGCTGAAGTTACTGTAGATGACCATTTTAGCTATTTTTACATATAACTTTTTCTTTATTTTATTAATAAAATATATTTTAAAAATAATTTTTACTTAAATCAGCAGAAACAGGCAAATCAGCTACTTCAGGCAGAACTTCATAAATTTCAGCAGAATCAGCCAAAACAGCCGATTTTCGTGCTACCAAACGGGCTCTAAAACTACAACTATGAACACTTCATGAAATACATAGTACGGACTACGGAGTAGAACTTTACCACATTTTCTTCTCCATTTTATTCATCTATAGGCTATTTAATTTTTTGCTTCGTATGAGCACATACGGTTTGTTCTTACTTTTCGAGATGATAATCGTAAAAGATTATATCTCACATGTGTGATACAATATTTTTTGTACTGAGTTATTCATATCTCCCTAAATAGATTTTATTAATTAATTAAAAACCGGTGGGCGTAGCTCAACTGGTAGCGAGGGAGTGCCACAAGGGTTAGGTCTCGGGTTCGAATCCCGGTAACTGCGATGAGGAGTTACTATGCTGAAAGATGCATAGGGCCTCTGCAAGTACCAGAGACAAAGCCTCACTCTCTATCTGTCAGATTGTGATTATAGTCCAATTTACATCCTCTCATCGTGCCATCCGGTCGGTGTTGGGGGGCCCTCAGGGATGGGGTTTCATCTTTTTTTTTATTAATTAATTAAAAACCTAAACACGGTCATGGGTCAATACACATATGTCATGCCTTAAATGGCAATCCGACATGTACGGACAGAAACTAAAATAAACCTGTTGGGGACTTGGGGGTTGCTTTTGAATTCTGGATCAAGACCGGAAAATTAATAATGGCTAATTAAATATTCACTTGTACTTGAAACTTTAAGGACTTACATCCTAGTCTGTACATTAATAAGAACATTAAACGTAAAATGATTATATGTAAAATAATACATAGTAATACTTCGTTTGAATAGCCGTGTAATTAATTTTAAAGTTATACACAACAATGTTCAATAAAAGGTATGGAAGTATTTCATTTTATCATCATCATCTCCGATCCCATGTAAAACGTAAAACGTTTACATGGTATAAGGTAGAATGTAAAAAAAATGTCCTACAATTTAGATTGAGTAATCAAGCCAAACTATATAAACTTTCTACATTTCATATGCAAAATCATTATTTTGTATTCATCTACTAGACACCGTGAAATGAATGAACGCATTTAAATGGTCATTAATTAGTTTTAGCAGAATGGATTGAGTTTGATGCCTTATGCAAACTATGGATGTTTTCTTTTGGACTGAAATTTGCTAGTCTGGTCTGGTCTGGTCTGGTAAACGTCTGGTCTCTGTGTATTTTATAACTACGAAAGTCAGGTCTAGTCTGATCTGGTCTAATCCAATCTGGTCTGGGACTGAAAACAGTTCAAAACAAAACATCTTTATCTCCTTTTGATTTACTCTGTTTGGACCGTCACTGAGTAATCTATATTCTAGTTTCCTTTTTATTGTTTTCAAAAAAAAAAAAGTTTCCTTTTTATTATTTATATATATGGAACATCTTGTTTAATTATCACTGGTCCTCTGAATTCTAGATTAATTTCAATCGCACAATTTAATTTCTTAAGGATGACACCCCATCCCTGAGGGCCCCCAACACCGACCGGACGGTACGATGGGAGAATGTAAATTAGACTATACACAATTTAATTTCTTAAACTTAGTGTATGTGGAGGATGATAGTAATTAAAAATGCATGACAAATTGTATGATGCCCTCATTTTTATGGATACCGTATTTTAATTAATAAATGGTCATCTTTACTTCATCAACTTCACCAAAGAAATAAGGATGTTTTCTTTTGGACTGAAATTTGCTGGTCTGGTCTGGTCTGGTCTGTTTAAGTCTGGTCTGGTCTGGTCTGGTCTGTTTAAGTCTGGTCTGGTCTGGTCTGGTCTGAACTGGTCTGGTCTGGTCTGGTAAACGTCTGGTCTCTGTGTATTTTATAACTACGGAAGTCTGGTCTGGTCTGGTCTGGTCTGTTTAAGTCTGGTCTGGTCTAGTCTGTTTAAGTCTAGTCTGGTCTGGTCTGGTCTGTTTAAGTCTGGTCTGGTCTGGGACTGAAAACAGTCCAAAAGAAAACATCCTAAGTACGTCTTTATTTCCTACGAAGTACGATAGTACTATTTTACATTTTTTATCCATCTTGAAAAGTTTATAACATATGTATTTTTTTTTGAAATCAAAGGAATTAATTATCAATGATAAGATCAGTATTCAGTACATGTAAAATAAAGGAAGGGGGGAAATCATTCCAAGAAATACAACCAGAACAAGCAACTTGAACTAACTCGTGCAACACCTTGTTCGTTGATCACCCAACATGAGAGTATCATATACTTCGTATAAGTATCATACAATATACTTCGTAAATTTTATTTCATACTATGTATATGCATTCTAAATTTTATATGTATATGTATTCATACAAATACCATATATATAAATATCATACAACATAAATTTTATTTCATACTATGTAAGTATGTATATGTATTCTAAATTTGACATCAATCACATAGTATCATTTTTTGTGTCGCTTATTCTCAAACCTGTAAGACACTGAGATAGAGCATGTAAATCGAAAATTTGACTGCAAAATGACAGCTTAATATAATGGACAATCAAGGAGAAGAGAGTACATTAAGAGCATCTTCAATGCTAAAGCGTTAACGGTGCATACGTGGCATGAGAAATAACCAATTAAAAAACAATAAATACAATATCTCTCTCCTTCTTTCCACGGTCTTATGTGTTTATAGTAAGTTTTTGTCTGCAATGTCAATCACAACGTCTACATCTAGACATTGTGCTTGACATTATGAAGATAAACTTACCAAAATGATGTAAGATCCTTTAAATAAGGAGAGAGATATTGTATTTATTATTTTTTTAATTGGTTATTTCTGATGCCACGTATGCACCGTTAACGTTTTAGCATTGGAGATGCTCTAAAGAGATTATAAAGTGGTCCCCACTTTCTTGTATATATGCAATCCCGAAATAACAAACCAAAACTTTTTTATCAGCTCTCCCAAAATTAGATAATCTCACTCTCCTAGCCGTAACAACAAATCCACAATTCAGACATTCAGTCACAGAAGGCCAAAGTAACTGTACCATTTTTATTACGGAGTATTATTATTTTAAAAATGTACAATTTATTATTTATTTTTCTCTAATAAAAACAGTTCTGTATGTATGTATTAATTAATTTTATAACAGCTCAACACAAAAAATAAGAATGAAATTACATGTTTTGTTATCGTGTTTGCAATAAAAAATTGTGATGGCTTTCTATTTAAATTATATAGGAGCGTATTGAGAACATCTCTTAAATGAGAATCGGAATGAAAACTTTTGATCACCACTTTTCATATTTCTATTCAAAGGAATTGAAGGTACAATTTTTATAATTATTTTACATTAATTATAAGGAAGGCCGTTTTGAATTTTGAATAATTTCAAAAAAAAAACATCGTGTATGCTAATTAATGATTAAATAAAATGATAAATTGAGATTAAAAATTCTCATTGTAAGAAATATTAGGATATCTCATTATAATCATCTCAATAAAACAATGCTTTTTTAACAATGCCCCTGAATTTTGACATAGCAACATTAAAACAATAAAAAAAAACCTAAAATTCTAATTGATGGAGTATATGGCCCAGGAACCCCCGGCCCATAGACTCCTACTTCTCCTACACGAGTCCGTTGAGCCCAGAGAACGACTCAGGCCCAGATACAACGGCCCAAGCCTCAAAGTAGCCCAGAATACACACTGGGGTGCCTTCGGCCTCCTTGGCCGAAGGCTCCAGAACTCACAGGACAGCCTTCTCTGACATAAGAAGATACTGGGAGAAAACGGCGAAAAACATGAGCCCTCGGCATCGGAGAAGCCTTCGGCTGAGCCAAGCCTTCGGCCACACGGTGCCTTCGGCCACACAAGGAGCCCGCGGCTACACAAGGAGCCTTCGGCTGAGCTAGCTCAATCATCGAAGATTCCTTTTGGGGACAGCCAACCACCGCATTTAATGCCACGTCGCATCCACCAACCGCATTCAATGCGGTTGACGTACCACTGCCGGTGCCACCCGGCTGATGTAACCCCCCGACCGTCGGATTACTGGCACGTGTACTCTCATCGCATTTATTGCTGCTATAAATAGCAGCCCATTCCTCCTTGTAAACCATGCTGAGTTCATTTAATAAATCGACTCTCTCTCTCCTCCTATTTTGCTCTGACTTCTCTCTAAGCTATTCCCGCAATAACCCCCCGGATAAGATACCCCCGGGTAGACTATCCATCACTAATTGTTAGAGATATTATGGCTATCTTTTAAGGATATGTGAAAGATTAAATCCGGTATCTATCATTTCCCGAGCAAGATCTAAGCTAGCTAATTCTGATTCAACTAATATACTTTCTTTAATTCTTGCAACATTGTGTTTTTTGCACTATTTACATACCTTAATTTGATCACGATTTTCTACTAATATACATAATCAAATTATTAGAAAGAACTAACAATCCATCAATAATTATTCTTTGTATTAGTAAGGATGTTTTTAATTGGATTAAAATTTTCTGATTTGATCTGTTCTGGTTGGCTTTGGTTTGGTTTGGTATGGTTTGATCTGAACTGGTAGGTCTGATAAATGTCCGGTCTCTGTATATTTTGTAATTATCCAAGTCAGTCTGGTGTGTGATCTAATCAGATCTGACATTAAAAATAGTCCAAGTAAAAACGTCCAATTATTAATCTAGCAACCCATAAAAGTGCATCTAATTTATATACGGAGTACATAATTTGGATCAAATGAAAATGTGATAATTAAATAAATGGAAAATGTATATGTTAAATTTGGTACATAATTTTTAAATGTACCTTCAAATATCTATATGCACCAACTCTTTTTTTGGATACGTCTATATATACTATCTAGCTAAGAAACTCAAAAAAGTGAGCATTTGTATAAATAGAAATATAGAATGAATTTCTAGTTCTTAGTTGCTATGAAATTTGAGTGACCTGATGTTAGTTATGTATTACTGTGAGAGAGTTGTTTGCTGTTGTCTTTTTGAAACTATAGTATGGTTGCTTCTTTGATTGGGGAATGCCCCTCTAAATGTTGTAATCTAATTTTGGCATTTAATGTATATTTACCTTTTTTACCAAAAAAAAAAAAAAGAAATATAGAATGAATTTGTGTCCCAACAAAATATCATCCCCACAAAACCGGATTATATGCCTCCTCCATATACATATATACATACGTATTCATGTATATATATGCTGTATACACATTGCAAAGAGCCAATTAATTGCCGAATCCTGAAACACAAGCACTCCATCCTATTCACCCGCCCTTTAAAGGCCCAGCATTCTGGTATATAAATATCCTCTCTGTAACAAGAAAAGAGAGGGAGATTCTTGTCCTCTTGTGAAGAAGACTGTATCTTGAATTAATTTCCTTTTTCAATTTGGCCAAAACACACAAAAAGCTGATAGTGGATTCACTCAGATTGTCAGGGTGGGTTTTGGGATATCTTTTCTCTTCCAAAAAGAAAATAGTAAGCCTTTCTTCCTGCTTTCTTGCTGCAAAAGTTTGGAGCTTATTACCTTTTCTGAATGATCTGGTTTCATATTTCACTATTTTTGTTTAGCAGGTTTGCAGACAAGGACCCACCAAACTAGGAGTGGGAAAAAACAGATTTTTTTTTGTTATCATTCGGAGGGTGGAAATGTATGTGGAGAGTGCTGATAGTTGTTTTGATCCCACATTGGAAGAGGCAGTCGCAGTAGCGGAAGATGTGGTCTTCCCTGACAGCTTCCATTTGGATGGAACAGAGCAAGGAGAGGAACAAGCGCGAGTTTCTGCGGCGGCCGCCACCGCCGCCATTGAAATGGAGTTTCAGCAGCGACTGAATCTGGAGATGGAGAGGTGCTACAATAACGATGATGACGGTGATAGCAATAATCCTCAGTTTATGCCAAAAATGGGCAGCCAACAACAGGACGGGATGATTTTTAACATCAACAATCAAGGGATGTCGAATTGGGAAGAAATGGTGTTTTCCGAAATGCAGATGAGTTCTGGTAGTAATAATAATCATCATCATCTTCTTTATCAACCACAACCACCCTCGGATCTTCTGAACAATATGTTCCCTTTCCCGAGGCCCTCTTCTTCATCTTCTTCTCATCTTCTTCCGAACCCACCATCTTTTTCATCTTCGAATTTCTTGAACTCAATCGGCCTGTTTGGCGACCACCTACCATCAGATAGCGGAGCATCACCTTCAAGCCATGTCCTCTGTGACCCTTCTCTGCTGCCTCTGAATCTGCCCCCACAGCCACCGCTGCTGAGAGACCTGTTCCACTCCTTGCCGCCCCAGAGCGGCGGGTACGGCGGATTTGGGTCTCTGTTCGGGGAGGTGGTGGACGAGAGAGGAGATCAAAACCAGGTGAACGGGGGATTCTACCCAGGAATGGATGGAAGGGACTTTGAGAATGGAGGGGTGTTTGAGTTCAGTGGAGATCTGAATGGGTTGGGGAAGAACAGAGATGGTAAGGGCACCAAACACTTTGCGACTGAGAGGCAAAGGAGAGTCCATTTGAATGACAAGTATGAAGCTTTAAAGAGATTGGTCCCCAATCCATCTAAGGTAATTTCTTACTGAATTAGCTTATTCTTCTTTCTCTTCTGTGATCTTATTATTCCTCTCCCCATCTTCTTCAGTTCACAAAAAGAAAATAAACAAACACTATATTGGGGTAATAAGGTTCAGGTCCCTGTTCGAGATCGGGGAACAGGGAGGACAGATCAATGGGGCCAAATTGAGACCGTAAAAAACGTTAATTTATATCCTTTTTTTGGAATGTATGGAAGTAAATGTATATTCTTTTTTATTAGCAAAAGTTATTCAGTTTTTTCATCTCATACAAAAGTCATGTTGCAAAAAGAAAGTGATGTTTAGTCAAATAGAAAAAATTCAAGTAGTTTGTCAAAAGACAGAATAATGGGGGGTGAATATTACGTGATTAAGTTAGTATTAATAATTAAAATATGGTTTTCAAAAACTAAGCTATTTTTTTGTTGAAGCACATACTTAAACTGAATTTGAGTATGAAAATAGTTGATACTCTAAATCACGTGTTATATAGGAATTGCGTTCACTAATTAGAATCTCATTTGGGAATGGAGGAAGACTTATTTTTTGACATAGAATTACACTTGAACAATTTGTTTTACTATATATTGTAAAATTATAAGTTATTACAGAGTATAAATTTAAAAAGTATATATTTGAAAATAATAATAGACAAATAGGTAGACTTTGAAGATCAAAGTGAGAACTTTATTTTTGGACGATGGTAAAATAGTTTTTAAGCCATTCACCCCACTTATATTTCAATTTATTATTTATTGTATTTATTAAACTACATTTTGCATAATTAACTTGTTTGATCATTTTCAAGAGAACGTTATAAATTTTAATGGAAATAAGTTTAACATCAAAAGAAAAGGTTCATTATCTCAATGTCTTTGATTCCCAGACTAACTTAATACTTCTCACACACATTTCTCAAAGGTCTAGCCATAGCTTTAATGCTCTTAATATGACAAATCATTTTGTGGTTTTTGTTTTAATTCAAAGAATGATAGAGCATCAGTGGTGCATGATGCTATTGGGTACATAAACGAGCTGAAGAGGACAGTTGGGGAGCTGAAGATTCTGGTGGAGAAGAAGAGGTGCAGCAGAGAGAGGATGAAGAGGCAGAAGATAGATGGTGATGGTAGCGGTGGCTGTGGTGGTGGCGGGGCGGGAGAGGATGTGAAGGACCTCCAGTCTTACAACGGAACTGCCCTGAGGAGCTCTTGGCTGCAGAGGAAATCCAAGAACACCGAGGTTGACGTGCGTATCATCGACGATGAAGTCACTGTCAAGCTCGTCCAGCAGAAGAGAATCAACTGTCTTCTCTTTGTCTCTAAGGCTCTTGATGACCTTCAGCTTGATCTCCACCATGTTGCTGGTGGCCTTATTGGTGATTACTATAGTTTTCTCTTCAACTCCAAGGTACACACTTACTCTCTCTTTTTTTACCCTTCCTTTATTTGACTGCTCCAAATGCCTTAGTAACTCAAAAGATAGTTGATTATTTTTCTCATTCATTCTCCTTATTCATAAAGTGAACAATAACACAGTTATGGCTACCAAATGACTATATATCTAATAATTGAGTAGTGTGCTGTCTTTCTCATTTATATTTCCCATGATCTGTTAACTCTGCAATAATAACGAATCTGGTTTGTATGCAGATTTGTGAAGGTTCAACAGTGTATGCAAGTGCCATCGCCAATAAGCTTATTGAGGTTGTGGACAAGCATTATACTACCACTGCACCCACTAACAGCTACTGAAAGTCTGGTAATTTTATCTCTCCATAAAGAAGTAATCTTCCTAACATTTTCAGAAGTGATGCTTTAAAAAAAACTCTCCTTATCAATCAGCCATTAGCCCATTAAAATCGATATTATTACTATTATTATTATTATTATTACTATTAGTGTTGTTGTTGTTGTTACTATTATTATCAGACTAAATCAGAGTCCAGGATAGAGCAAAGGTTAACCCCCTCTTTTTTGGATTTATGAGTAAATAAACGGAAGGCCGGGCGGATTACTTAATGTTAGTGAAAACTTGATGGAGATTTGCTTTATTAACTGCAGGACGCATGCTTGGTGTGTTGGATGTGCTAACCTTATTTAGCTTCACCAAAGAAAGATTGCACGACTTTCTTGAGCCCTTAGAATAACTATTGACTCGCTCAAAATCTGAAGGTTGTTGTAATAATTGCGAATAAGGATTGTTTAGCTAAGCACAAGGATGTTTACTATGATAACGTAACAGCACTGTTTAGCTTTGTAGCAGCCTAGTGGTAAAGTGTATGGATGAGTTTGTACAATCAGCTAAAGTTGGTTATTACTATTATATTTTCCCAATATAAAGGCTATTTTTAGGAAACTGGGAAATCATCCCAGCTCATATTACAATTTAGAATCATAGTATTTTCAACAGAAATGGAGTAAAATGGCAGAAAGATTATTTAATTTGTTGGGGTTCGAGTATGCTGAAATAATTTGTTGGGGTTCGAGTATGTCATTCAAACATTAAATCTTTTTTACTTGCAACTTAATTGAAAGTATGATATAATCTTTCACTCATAAAGCTGAAATATAATAATCTTTCTCATTATAATGTCTATTAAGATGTCTTTTCTGTTAATTGTTTCAAATCAATTATGGAATATATTTATATTAATAAATAAAATTTTTTGTTGACTTTATAACTCAAAAATAATACGAAGTACTAAATTGATTGTATTATGCAATTCAATTGTCTATTCATCACACAAAATAAACAACCTTATATACAAATATCATTTAATCCTGAACCGACAATGTTGAAATAACGATTATTCAAATTTTTCCTACTTACAATTTTTTAATTAGGTTTATCAGTATTGATGTTAGATCTTTTTGTTTAGAATTTTATTTATCGTAAAATGATAAATATCATGTTTTAATATGTAAACCTTGCATATAGAGACTATCCTCGTACCTACCTCCCAACCAGATACAAGTCCGGAATCGATTGACTATTTCATGATCATGAATGAATAATTAATCGATTTCAATATGAAACTGGATCCATTCGTACTTGTGAAGAGTAAAAGACGAAAGAAGGAATTCACAGAAATTTTTGGAAAGGAAAAGGGAAATTCTAGAGAACAAATGCATTGACAATGAGTTAATATCTCCTTGTTCATATTTTATTTATGGTAAAATGGTAAAAATCAAGCTTTAATTTGCAACCCTTACATATTAAGAATACCATCGTACTCATCTCGTAACCTAATATAAGTTCAAGACCAGTAGACCGGTTCATGATCCCGAGTAAACAATCAATTGTTACTAATAAAACACTAGAACCATCCATACTTGTGAGAGTAGATGAAAGAAAAGAGTCCACGAAAATCTTTGTGGAGAAAAAGAAAAGTAGAAAATTACTCTCTCCGTCGCATTTTACCTGTCTTATTTTCTTTTTTGGGTGCTACCAAAATAAGTGTCACAATTTTTTTGGAAAAAAATATGTGATCAACATCATTTCACTTTATTAATTCAAACCTCAACCACAATTTACTTTTTCAATCATTTTATTAATAATTGTGTCAAACCATAAGGCACAAAAATGGTACGGACGTAGTAATATACTAACAATAATTAAAAGTTTACCACAGTCCATGATTATAAGGGGGGTTGTCTCCAACAATGAATTTGATAGATTTTTAAAGGTTGTGGATTTTATGGATTTAAATGGAATTCCACAAATTATATGAATTTTATGGTGGAATTATATGGATTTCAAAATCATGGAATTGTCTGGATTTCAAAATTATGGAATTGTTTGGGTTCTATATGACTATATCTATCCGTATTCCTGCTTGAATGACAAAGGTGCACCTTGCCTATGGCTCTTCGTTCATCCGCAAACGGTCATGCGGGATGTAATGTACAAGAGCTAGGCATTGACCAGGAGCGGGCCGGGCCTGACCGGGCTTTTTGGAAGATAATTGAGACCCAGAACCGACCCGGTTATCCACCGGGTCCGGGCCGGGCCTCGAGCCAATTCCTTTTTTTTTTGCTTTTCTAATTGACCCCCGACCCCCCCCCCCTCACCCCCACCCCCCAAACCACCCCAAAACACCCAGCCCAACCCTGGAAAATAAAAAAAATGAAAAAACAAAAAAAAATTAAAAAAGCCCGAACCGGGCCCGACCCGGCCGGTTCCTAATTTGGATGACCCGAGCCCGCCCAACTTAACCCCCCGGTCCGGGCCTAACCGAACCGGTCTCGGCCAGGTAGGGATGGTTCCAAACAGTGCCGATTCCGGGCCGGTTTCGGGCCGGGCGGCCCGACCCGAGTCCACCACTAACAAGAGCACTCTACCCAAATCCCAATTCGATGGGCTAATTACTGTTCCTGGGGTGATTCCCCTGCTTTGCCTGGTAACAGGTCTCTATAGAGCCGGGGAAGGAGTAGTTGTTCCCAAATCAAAAGTCATCTCCAACTTTGCGAAGTGGCCTTTCATTTTATACTTGTAGTTCCATCAAAATCTATCAAATTTCATCGAAACAAATATAATAGAAATCCATAGAATGTTTGAGAACATCAAATTTCATCGAAACGAATAATAATAGAAATCCATGGAATGTTTGAGAACACCAGAATTTTCACCGACTTCATACAAATCCAAATCGTCAAATCGATAACTCCTAAATTTTGATGGAATTCTAAAATCTATTAAATTTCATCGAAACAAATAATAATAGAAATCCATGAAATGTTTGAGAACACCAAAATTTTCACCGACTTCGTACAAATCCAAATCGATAACTCCTAACTTTCTTTAAAATCCGTAAGATTTCAGATTGAGGACACCCTCATAAAAGTCTATTAGAATGAATGAAATTTTTTTCAGATTTTTAAAAGTCTAAATTCTCTCTCAATTGATGTGGCAGAACTAGCGGAATCGTTTATTATTTACGAAGCACAAAACTCAATTACCTTAAAGCAACACAAAATTTATAAATCTAAAAAACCCTTCAAATTCCATACTCCAGATACCCTCCTAACTTAATAAAATGTCTTATGCATCACTGTACACTCAATTCAAAGCAAACCTTACAAATTGAGTCCCCCTACGTAAGAAAATGTAAAAGGAGAAAAATGAATCTCTATTGAACAGCCAGACGCTGAAGATGATCTAAAAAGACTTCAAAACTAACATCATCAGTGAAAATAATATCCCCTCCAGGAACAGGAGGGGCTTCCGAGTTGTACGTAGCAGAAGGATTCAACTTCGCTAACAAAAACCTAGCCTGCATCCAACATCATAATAATTTCATTTCGGAGTTCAGTAAGAAGTAAAATTTCTGCCTGTCCATATATGATTTTTTTAAACTTAAAGAGTTAAAAATATTAATACCTGGGATCCATGCTGATCACATATGACAAGGCGAGGCACTGGGAATCTTTCCCGGATGATTGATTCTGCATCATCCTGGGGAGATTTCAATAACTGAGCAAATGCCTGAAAAATCAGAAAAGGCTACATGTTACGCAGCTTTAAGATTACTCCACTCAACCAGAGTTCATCAGTCATGACCCAATCAGACCACTCATAATCATAATTTTCTCTAGAGAATTAGCTGAGTTACAAAATGACACTATTGTATGAGTGAAATCTGCATACAATTCATTCCAGTGCAGATTGGCCATTAATGTTTTCCCCATAAATGCCAAAACAAGAATTTTAATGATAATAAAAAATAAGTAATCTAATTTATAATGTGTGAGAATATCTTACACATGTATCTTACACTTGTATTACATATCTTATATTTGACTATATGTGTTATTAAATGCTTCTTTTTATTATTCCGATGTATGGAATATTGCATATGCTCCTTACAAAATAATACTCCATGGTAATATTGTTTTGGGTACATCAGAAAGGAAAATAAGAATAAGAAACGGAAGCATCCAACACAGATATAAGATATATGTGTTGCAAATGTTGAAATCACAATATATTATTCAATCTTAATTGCATTTGCACATAATATATTAAATTAATTAATTTTGAGATTTTAGTTTCTTGTTATAGCATTTAAGGGCCAATATAAATCTCGAAGCGAACAGCGGGTGAATTTGGACAAAGTTATGAATGGGAGAGCCACATTTACACCTACGTGCACCTTTGCCCATGAAATGATAACATAAGAGCGTAGAGACTAGACCTGATGCTCAGGTTGTTCATGGTATCCAGCTTTTCGCCATTGAGCAATGGTTGATCCATGAAAGACAACAATAGTAAAGTAAGAATCCAAAAGAAGAATTCTGTCAGCAGCAATTGCTCCCACATCAAGAAGAACCGGTTCAGGACCAGATTGAAAAGAGTAGGAGATTAATGACGGCTGAATCATCACGACAGAATTTGAAACATTCTCCCGATTCAGAATTATTCTATAATAAGCTGTCTCATCTGGGCTGTTCCCGAAGACCTAATTAGGTTTTAAAACAAAGTACAGATAATTAGATTATGATAGAAGAGTATGCATTATTCAAGACAAGACTTATATACCTGTACAAATTGAGACCGCCGTAGGTGAAAAAGAAATTGTGGGAATATTGAGAAACGAGGAGAGAGACTAAAAGACGAAGGGCTATCCTTTTGGTAGTCACCAAATCGGGAGCACATGTGTATCAAAGACTTATCCAGCCATCTTATAGGGTCAAACTCAGCCTGAATATTATACATATACACATAAATAAAAATATACATATAACATATGGAAGCTTTAGTTTTAAACTTGAGGATACCAATTACAAGAAAACCTAAAAATGATCTGAAAAAATCTAAAGGCACAACTTTCAATGGAAAGTAGTACCTCAGTTTCCATTTTGAATGAGGCTTGGCGTGCCATTACTACAGCAGCAGTTTCTTGATCAAATCCAGCAATTAGCTCCTAATCAAGAAGTAAAGAAATAAGGCATATCAAGCTTTTTTAAATAAATTACAATAATTTGCAATAATGCAATAAATAAATACATAAAAAAGAAGCAGATGCAGCTGTGAATATTTGCCTGTATGCTTCCAGGTCCAGAAACCCATCGTCTTGAGAGTGTAGTAACACGAAGCCTCATCAGTCCATTTTTATGCTGATAACTGAAACATCAATTATTTAGTCAAGCCTTTACAATCCAGTGTGCAGTTGTGCACACATTTTGAAACAATAGCAACGTATAAAAATTAGAAATTCATACTATGTCAAGAACTGGAAAAAAAACTGTGTGTTTGCAGATTGAGCAATAGCATCCGGATTCTCCTTCTTGCTAATCTCAAATAAAAGACACAAGGAAGTGGTTTTATCAAGACCACACATTTTCCACGCTGTTGTATTTCCCTGACCAATAACAGTTTCAGAGCAGAGAGGACCTTTCTGTGCAAATAACACAAACAAATTATGACCAGTTAGAAGCTTATGAAAAAAATAGGCCTTTTGCAAAAAATGACGATTTCTTTTTACCTTTTCAAGTGATGCACAAGGACCGATGACTCCATGAACTTTGATATCTTTTGAGCAGTTAATCTCAAAAATGCCACTGCGTGCAAGTTAAGATAAAACATGAACTGTGGCAATTTAGAAAGAATATATAGAAATAAAAATAGAGAGATGAAATAAAATTACATCTTTGATTAATTAAAACAAGCAATAAATCAAGCAAGACATGCCAAACCAAGTTAATAATAGATGTAATGGAACTAAAGTATGCAAGAAATGCTTCAAAACTAAAAAAAGGTCATAGATTGATGACATCCCATGTTATTAGGGGCCCATTTAAGATGACTTGTGAAAAAGCTAAACGCCAAGGTCCTTCCTGAAAGATTTCAAAAGAAAAACTTTGGTTCTTTTGTTATAATTTTTTTGCCTTGACACAGTTAAAAGTACTTATGTCAAATTTTGCTCTTCAGAAGAGCTTGAAATACTCCCTCCGTCCCATAAAATTCTTCTAACTTACCATTTTGGGGTGTCCCAAAAATTCTTCCCACTTGCCATTTTTGGAAAGTTTTGTGTGGCTAACATTCATTTACCTTTTTCTTACTCAACCACAACCATACATTTTCACTTTATTCTCACTTTCTTAATAGGCGTGCCAAGTCAAAGTGGGAAGTATTTTGGGGGACGGAGGGAGTAAGCGTTTTATGATAGTCATCTCAAACAACATATTTTTTATGATAGTAATGAAAAAAGTAAGTCGAAGCCTTACTTTGATGATAGTCCGAGATCGTTTTCTCCCGGCTGGAACACTTGTCTCAATGAATCTTTGAAAACTTTATGGCCAAAACTTTCAGCCAATACAACAAGCCCTCCAGTCTTTTCAATCGTTACTTTAAGTTCGGCAAGTCCAACCTAATGATTGGTATGCAAATTGTAGCCATTCGCAGAAGTCAGTTGAGCAATTTGGGATAACCCCTAAAGTATTTTATGGTTTAAGAGAATAACGAAGAAAACTACCTGATCCAGCGCACAAGCAAAAACATCAAGTACATGCCCTTGGTGTACAAGCTGCTTCGAAAGTGCTTCATAGAATTTTACTGCCTTGTGATATAATGGAGCAGAGTCTTTGTCCAAATCCTTGTGGGACCGTATAGGTTCAGATAGGGTGTTTGAAACAATCTGGGGCATTCAAATGACAGGATAATTAAAGATGGGATCATATGCTAGCATCAATGAGATACATAAAATCCGAATAGCAGAGAGAAAGACTTACAGCACCTGGCCCTTCTGTTGAGGGCCCACCTAGAAATGCCATGATTCTAGCCCCAGAACCAGGAACACATACTCCCAATAAATGGGCAGCCACACTCAAAGCAGTGCCAGTGCACCTCGATGCCCGTTTATCTGCAGGCACAGGCCAAGGATCTCTTTGAAGCTCTTCCAATATCTAACATAGTAAATGGCCTAAAGTCACATAATGTTTAATGACTTTAATCGAATATGAATTTTTAGACCGACACGACCTACTCCAAATTCTTTTTTGGGAATTTAAGGTTTGGGTTACTGTGTTTCGTGTACAAATAAGCATGCGAAGTGGAATGGAGGAACTTACAGAATTTAGTGTAAATTCACACTCAGATGCTGGCAGCAAAAACCTTGAAATACTCTCTTGTGAAAGCCCATCTCTTGCCCCAGCAATGACCCCAGTAGTTGGCTTTGGTTTCTTTAAAAAGAAACCCATCTGTTCCAAAATTTGGTCTTTAGTGACTTCCTTTGACCCTTTGAACACATAAACCTTTGGAATCAGCCCAAAGCCCAGCTCATGAACTTGCACATATGAACCAAAGGTTATCAATCCAACCAAACAATTCTCAGGCAATGTGCCTAACACCTGCCATAGTGCCATAATGAAATAGAATGAGATTCATAAACAAAAACTGAAAAACATGTTAAACTATGTTGTGGGGAAACTACATATAACATTTCCTTAGACTACCCATGAAAATGAATATGAAAATAAGCACATGGAGAAGAAAATAAGCAGACGAAAATTCATTCCAATAGGATATTTAACATGAAGAGGACTTACACACATATAACAGTTTACTCTAACATCTGTTAGAGCACATCATTTTAACAGAGAAATATAGCTACAGGTTATGCAATTAAAACAAACATCCCAAACTCATAAACAATTACCAATTGCCAGAAGTAACATTCACTAGTATGTTGATTTAAATGATACAAAATTTGTCAAATAAGTTTGCAAGCAAAAGTTTGTTGTGTATGACTGTTGGAAGGAAAAGTTAAATACAATGCAATATCAGTTACAGTTCCAATTTTACCCAACAAAATGAAGTAATCTAATAACTTATTGCACCTATGAGAGACTGGCAATATACAAAGTATCATCATCATCATCACCCCAGTGCCACAAAGCCTCACACCAACGGGGTCAGATTTTTTGCACTATGGTGGTTTTAATATTACATCAATAAAAAATTAGAAATTGCTCAAAATAGGATAAATCATAGGTAAAGTTCTAAAAAATGACCAAGTATGCTTTGTTCCTAAAATAGGCGTTTTTTAGTACTACTAAAAGCATAAAAGAATAAAAAGTTTAAAAACTACCCTAAATAGGAGTATATGAGTCCTATTTTGAGAAGTAAGCAATGGAGCTCTTATTTGAGAGCATTTGTGATGTTTTACTCCTATTTCAGGAATTTTATAAAAAAAAAACAGTCTTGCTATTCCACTGAATTCACTTCATTACGAAATTTCTTATGTGTAAGTCCTGTCTGTCTATAACAACCCTAACTAGATACTTCATCCCCAGCTTGGAGCCATTCAAATCAGAAACTAATGCACGCCTACATTTTATTATATAAATGAATAAATAACAAGAAACAAAGAGAAGTGGATGCCTGCAAGAGAGAGGATTTCAAATAGCCAATCTCCTCCTCGATGAGGCACGTGTCAATGACAAATAGGAAGACAGGGGTTGTAAGCGCGGCCCTTTCTGGGGCACTTTCGTACTCGATCGTAGTGTACTGAGGGAACAGCTCGGCGGGCATGTTAGTTTCTGAAATGGACTGGTAATTGGCGGGAAAATGGTTGCGCTGCAAGCAAAAGCTGCAGATCCACATCTTCGTGGTTGAGAAGTCAACCATGGAGAACGGGTTGAGGACCGATCGGCAGTTCCTGCAACGGAGAGGGGCATAGGGGAGGACCGGGTGATCCGGGAAAGGTTTCAAGGGGGTATAGATGGCGGAGACCGGAATCACGCATTGAGCCGCTTCGGATTTGGTCCCCGGCATTACGTTCCACGGCATCCGCACCGCATCTTGAGCTTCGAGCTCGGCAAACTCCGTCATATTAACGGCGAACGACGACGCAAATTGGGCTTCCCAAGGCGGCGCTACTGGCGGTGGCACGGCGTTACAGCTCACAACGAGTAAAGTTAGAGTCACTATGAACGATCGATAAATTGATCAGTTCGGTGCATCCGGGCATCACAACGTCGGCTCATTTGGTATTTTTATCATTTACGTTTTACAAACACAAATTCCTTGGCGTAAGAGTAAACATAAATATAATTACATACTCCGTACATAAAAGTAAACTTAAATTTTCACTAGAGTAAACATTAATTTTTTATTCTTTTTTTAAGAAATTTTTTATTCTTAATAGCTCTGATCTAATTAATTAATTCTAAAATAAGACTTGGTCCTATTAAAATATAAATAATTCTAAAATATGTTTAAAAACTAATAAATAATTAAAAATAAAAGAACAATTTTTAAAAAAATAAAAAACTTTAAAAAAAATAGAGAAAAATATTTAAAATATAAAAATATATGGAGGCCTTTCCCACCGCCTTGGCCACCACCCAGTAATGCCACCTCCAATCGGTGTAAAATGTCATTTTATGTAAAAATTGTTTTTTTTTCTTTGAAAATGTCATACATATGACATTTTTACTCTTTGAAAATGTCAAAATATTCTCGAAAACTGCCATCAAGATGGCATTTCTGACCAATGTTGGCAATTTTTGGTGGCCGGAGCTGGTGGTGCTGGGAGATTGTTGAGGCGGCGGCAGAGAATTGCATATTTTTATATTGTTTACTTTTTTATGTTATTTTTTAGTTTTCTATTTAATAATTTTTTATTTTAATGATTTTTTTATTTATTTTATTTAATATTTATTTTCATGTTTTAAATTTTTTTTTACATTTTTATTATAAATAAATTTATGCTATTACTTTTATGTTTTACATATTAATGAAATATGAATGCCGACGCGGTGGCCAGGGGCTTGGGCTTGGGTAGGGGTATATTTGTTCAAAGACTAAAATTACTCATGTTACTGCTATTTATGCATTTTGCCCATGTTTTACTCATATTTGGAGAATTCACTCTTTTACAAACTACTTTATTCTCTTATTTTTTCATTATCACGTTTACTTTACACCCTTTATATTACCACCGCTACCTTTTCTTAGGGTATCTTTGAGAATTTGGGACATGAGGGAGGCAAGGATTTTGAAAGTTACCTTGAGGGAGAAGGGGGGAAGTGAAAGAACTCAAAAACACTTATGTTTGTTTGTGAGTTAAAAGTTTTGAAGAAGATGGATTGCAGAAATTTTATAATTAAAATCACGTAACGTATACATCGGATTCAAATAGATGAACTGTATTCATTTTGAATTGAGCTAAAACTATCATTTGTTTTGTTATCCTTCAATACCCTAACATGAAAGGGATGCTTATAAACCCTTATCAATCTTCTCCCTCTCCTTCAAAAGTTTTCATTATAACCAGGCAGCTCACATTCGAATAATACACAAGTTTTCACTCTTGTTCACTCTCTTATCATCTTCTTCTTTACTCTTGTTCGAAGCCCATTCTTCTTATAAATTCTTTTTTAATTAGTTTTAGCTTATCAATATTTTTCTTAAACATACATATTTTAATTAAGTTTTTTAAAAATCATTTTGAGAAACTTGAAGCCCTCTATTTTCTTTAAGAGTTTAAGTTTAATAGTTTTGTTTGGTTTGGAGTGTTCTCTATAAGATATCAGTAGCATATGGTTAACTTTTGTTGTTGGTTTGTTTTGGTCATTTTCATGTCCAATTTAATAATGTCATGTTAACCTCTCTTCAGTTCTAACATTCCAATAATGCTATGTTAAGAGTACTCTTTCAAGAGTCTTTCGGTGTTATCTTTATAAGCAACCTTTAGATCCTTGAATCTGTTAAGGCTTAAATACTGTCATTGGGTCCAAATTAATTACTGAATTAAAACTTCTGATATGAGTTGTTATTCTACCCGTTTCTTTATTTATGCAAAGAGTTCATGGCTCCGGTGTGATGATTATAATATTCCTTTGCCTCGTAGCTTGTCATTTTCTGGGGTCAATCCTGTATTTGTTTTGTCCTCAAAAATTTGTTTAATTCGTTCAATAGTTAGATTGAAAGAATTAAACGGATAAGAGTTGAGAAGCCTTTTATTGCCCTTTTGCTTATACTTCATTTTACTGCCAAGGTATTTTGCTTTTTTTTTTTCCTGCTTCACTCTGTGTTTCCTTTTTCTATTTCTGGAGTGTCATTCTGTTGAAATTCATATACCTTTTGATATTCTCCATTCTGTTGCACCTAGATTTGTTTGACTTATGTTTGAAAGTATGTCTTCTTGAAATTTAGGTTCAAATCGAGAACAGACTAAATTTTCCCATGTAGATATGATTGGTAGACCAATGGTTCTAGAAAACATAAATGATGTGCTTGAGCACAACCAGTAGTTCCAGGTAATCGTCTTTCATTGAATTCCTGTTTTTGTGCTGCATTGGTTTTACCTTGTTGATGTGCTACCACTCTTTTGGTCCATATATGCGTATTTGTTGAGACTAATATAGAGAAACTTGGATTCTATCTGCTTTGATCAAACACATATTAAGGCATCTCTAAAATATAGATAATCTTAATTAGAAGTATAGAAACACGGGTAGAAAAAGAAATGCAATGAATGCTATAGGTGGGACTTGGAAGTATGCTTCTTTAGTGGTCTCTAAGAGATATCGTGAATACATCGCTTAGAGCATCTTCAATGCTACAATGTGCACGGTACACATGTGACATGAGAGATATAGACACAAAATATTGATTTTATGACATTTCTATCTCCTTCTTTCCATGGTCTTATGTGTTTTTGGTAAGTTTTTGTCTGCAATGTCAACCACAATGTCTACATCTAGACATTGTGCTTGACATTGTGAATAAAAACTTACCAAAGTGATGTAAGATTCTTCAAATAAGGAGAGAGATATTCTATTTATTATTTTCTAATTGGTTATTTCTCATGCCACGTATGCACCGTTAACGTTTTAGCATTGAAGATGCTCTTACCGATAAATAGAACCAACAAACGAATAGTTGCTTTATTATTAACTCACAAATGTCATAGGCAGCTGCCATATTTCAGAGATGCAAACATACATTTAATCTAAGGAGGGAGTTGCATAAGTTCTTAGAGTGATATATATTGGATAAAACACTGAAATTTTTTAATAGACACAACTTTGTTCACAATTTGTGTTAATATACTCTGGCCCGAGAAAGGTTTGATACCTGATCCAGAAAAAGGTTTGATTTGGTTTTATCATATGAATCTCAAAGCTTTACTAATATAAATATAATCTTTTATTATTTTCCTATTATGTCATATGAAATGCACTTTTTAAAATTTTTTCCTTCTCTTCTTTTCTTATAATTTGTAACATTGTAATGTCAAATAGTTTCACTTTTTTCGATTAGTTCTTTTATTGTCTTATATTGGTAATAAGAGGAAAAATGATATTCTATACATGTGTGGTTCAAATGAATTTTTATTTTTGATCATCCAATCCAACCATATATTAATTAATCAAATCAGTCGCTAGATGGCTTACAACACACTGAGAAGCAAACTCATAAACACACTCCTGATCTGAGATAAAAAAACGTGTGCTCTAGCCAATGCATGAGCAGCACGATTCGCCGATCGTTTACAATAAGAGATAACAAAATTCCTCTTAGACTCCAAATAGCTCTAATATCATCAATAATTAAATGTAAATAAGCCGAGCCATCTCCCTTCTGAATTCCTTGCACCACTGTCATAGCATCGGTCTCAAATTCCACCTTGTTCCATCCTTCCTTGACTGCTTCCATGACTGCATCCTGCATACCTAATGCTTCTGTCTCGGCAACCGACTATGACCCTTTCGCTGACACTCCTTTGGCCTTTATAAATTCTCCTTCCGCATTTCGTGCAATCCATCCCCATGCCCTAATCTTCCCAGCCTCATTAAGAGCCCTAATCTGCTTCTGTCGTGATGCTTCCTTCCAACCTACTCCGAAACTGGACCCCGCTGCAAAGCAGAGGACTGTCCTGGAATTAGCTGTTGCACACCACCCAAATTTCCATCATCAGCTACGCCATCCATACGAGAAGCTGTTGTAGTCGCACTAGTTCCTCCCCGAGTTGGCACCAGTTCGTCCTGCTGCAGAGTGCCAGACTGCCTCTGCTGCACATATTTTCACCCTTCTGCCATACTTGTCGCTGCATTAAGAACACAACTTGCTGATTCTTTTTTATCTTTCCGAACTGCACTATTCCTTCTTTTCCAAATACTCCATAATAATGAAACAAATTTTTCTTTCTCCTTAGGACTACCCGACTCCAGTTTTCCTCTCATCCAATCTTCCACCGAGTTGACCAAGTCCACTCCAATACCCGCCTGGTCCCAAACCTGCTTAGCCCACAGACACACCCATACCACATGATCAAGGGACTCATCCCCATCTCCGCAAAGTTTGCATCCTCCCACAATCTGAACACCTTTACGCCTCAAGTTATCTGCCGTAGGCATGGAACCATCAATCATTTGCCAAACAAGATATTTAAACTTCGGAAGAACTTCCAATCTCCAAAGAATCTTCCACTGTGGCCATCCATCCCCCTGCATGTTCCCCATAAGTAATCTATAACAACTTTTCACATAAACGTTCCCATTCTCTTCCCCACACCACCAATAACTATCCTTTTTATTATGATGACTAATCGGAATGCTCAAAATCCGCACCTTGTCTTCATTATTAAAGATAGAATTAATTCTCTCATAATTCCACTTTTTCCCCGAACTATCCCTTAATGCCTCCACATTCATATCACTTACATACAACGGTTTTGGTGACGTCACACGTTCGCCTCCGTTCCCCGCAAGCCATGCATCAGCCCATACCTGAACATCAACCCCATTTCCCACCCTTCTTCTAATATTTTCCTTAAGAATTCCTAGTGTTTCAAAGATGCTTCTCCATATAAAAGACGGATTATTCCCCAAATTAGACTCCAAGAAAGACGATTTGGGATAATACCTAGCTTTTAAAACCCGACACATCAAACTGCTATCATCTCTAGTGAGCTTCCATCCTTGCTTTGCTAACATCGCAATAATAAATTCTCTAATTCTTCTAAAGCCCAGACCTCCTACTTCTCGCGGTTTACTCAATCTCTCCCAACTCCTCTATCTTAAACCTTTTTGATCCAGCTTCGTTCCTCTCTACCAAAACCCATTCATAAGCTTCTCAATTTTGTTACAAAGCTCCTGAGGTAATAAAAAAACATTCATAGCATAGGATGGCAGCTTGGACCACATTTTTTAACAGTACTGCCCTCCCAGCTCTCGATAGAAACCTGTTGTTCCAGCTCTTGATTCTACTAAAAATTATATCCCTAATGTAGCCCCATATAGCGGATTTATTCCTACCAACCAAAGCAGGTAATCCGAGGTACTTACTGATAGAGTTGTATTTTTATTATGTATTATTTCTAATTTAACTAGTTTTATTTGTTGTTGTTTGGAAAATTACACACTTTTGGTGTAATTAGTTAATTTTCTTAGATAGATGTAATTTGTTTAGATTAGGATTATTCTGAGCTTAAAACAGGTCAAGATCATCCTAAGGATCAAGTTTGGACCCCAAAAGATCAAGGAAAGTGCAAGGGGACAAGATAAAAAGAAGATTGAAAAAATATTTCATATACCCGGTCGGGTATAGGCAATACTCGATCGGGTATTGAGTTGATTCGGGTGTCAAAATCAGAATCTGGAGAGACAAAAGAACGTGCAGGATTTTGACTTTTTGGCTCATACCCGACCGGGTATGCCTACATACCCGACCGGGTATGTCTAGAAAAGTGATTTTCCGGAAAACTGCCTAAAATACCCGATCGGGTACCCTATATACCCGATCGGGTACACAACCCTGCCACCTCCAAACACCTATAAATACACCCCTTTTCCTTCACAATAAAAGCATCCCTTCTTCCATACTCTTAAGCTCAGTTTAGAATAGTATTTCTTTTATATTTTTATAGTATGTTTAGTCTCCAAATGAGGAGCTAAACTTCCATTTCTTGGTGTTGCTCTTGAAGCTTGTTGATTATTTAAGTTGTGAGTTATTTTCTTAACTTCTTCCCTTGAATATTAATTATTCTCTTAATCTATCTAGATATTAATGTTGAGGAGTGTTGCTAAGATGACAATTAGTTAACATCTCAACATTAGTTATAGTAGTATTTATTTTCTTCCTCTATATATTAATGTTGGGGAGTGTTGCTAAGATGACAATTAGATAACATCTTGACATTAGTTATAGTAGGATTATTCATAGTTAATCTTCTTCCTTGAATATTAATTCTTCCCTTAATCTATCTCTATGTTAATGTTGGGGAGTGTTGCTAAGATGACAATTAGTTAACATCTCAACAGTAATTACTACTAGAAACGTTCAACGAACCGATGGTTAATCGTTGATGGTTTCACAAGTAAGTAACTTCGGTTTATTAATGCACGGTCGTGGTTAATAAACTTAAGAGGGATTAATTTTGTTGGTTAAACCGAAACCGTTGTGTTGAGGTTATCAATCTCAATTGATTTCATCAAGGAGTAAAGAGGTTAAATGCTACTATTATATCGATATGCGGCGTTGTTCTATATTTGATTAATAGTAAGGGTTATTAATGAACGGTCGTTGTTAATAACTACCCTCGATGAATTGGATATACTCCTCGATTGAGTATTCGAGAGGGGATAAGTTATAGATATAACAATGATCGAATAAAATATATCAACAAGTGGAAAGTAGCAATGTCAAGTCCTTTTTATCTTTGAATTAAATCTCATATAAGTCCTTCATCTTTGTTTTTAATTAAATTAAATCATTCAACCATAAAACCCCCCCTTTTATTTACTAGCTTCATAAAAAGAGAACTATTCCTTTCCCTGTGGATACGAACTCTACTTCACTATACTACGTATTAGTGCTAGTATTGAATTTATTTTGACGCACCGTGACAAAGTGCACGTCACTTACCTTGTTCCACCCCGGCCCTAATTCCCAACCTGGCTTGGCAGCTCACCCTCTCGGTCTCCACAGTATTGGGGCTGAAAACCACCGATGATTTGTCAAAGTTAACCATCTGACCCGATAACTTTTCATACTGGGATAAAATACTCTTAACTTGGCCGCATTCATTTTGGTTAGCTCTAAAGAACAAGAAGCTATCATCTGCAAAAAAAATGGCTAATTACTGGGGCTCCTTTGCAGACTGCCACTTCATGGATTCTACCACCCGCCACCGCCCTATTAATCATAGAGCTCAATCCTTCTGCCACTAAAATAAAAAAATATGGGAAAAGAGGATCCCCCTGTCGCAGCCCCCTTCCTGGGTGATCGGCCGCAAATGATCCCTGGCAACCTGAATAAAATAATTCACCGACGACACACACGCCATAACAACCTCCACCCACCTCGGATCAAACTCCATTCGAAGCATGATCTGCTTCAAAAAAATTCCAACTGACTCTGTCATAAGCCTTGCTCATATCAAGCTTCAAAGCCGCAAAACCTTCCTTCCCTTTCCTTTTTCCTTTCAAAAAATGTTGGGTTTCAAAAGCAACAACAGTGTTATCAACAATGGATCTGCCAGGAATAAAAGCACTTTGACTATCCCCTACAAGAGATCCTAGAATGCCTTTCATTCTGTTGGCTAGAACTTCAGAAAAAAATTTATAGACAACATTACATAAAACAATTGGTCTCCAGTCCCCCAAAACTTCCGGTTTATCCTTTTTTGGAATTAAAACTGTATTAATTATATTTAATTTCGTAGGGATAACACCTGACTCAAAGAGTTTATTGCACAAATCGACCACCTCCGGTCCCACAACATCCCAAAACTTTTGGAAAAATGCTGGGTTCATGCCATCCTTACCTGGAGCTTTATCAGGATGCATCTCAAAGATAGCATTGTTGACCTCCTGCGCAGTAATTGGGCAAAGTAGTTTCTGGTTCTGGGGGTAGCTTACTTTGCGAAAGTGACCCAGCTCCTCGAAATTCCCTGCCTCACCCGAATCAGTAAACAGCGTGGAAAAATACTCTTCCACCAAACCTGCCACCTCTCCCCTGTCCGTAATCCAAGCTCCTCCCTCAGCCCGGAGCCATATCAATTTATTCTTCCTTCGCCTAGCTTTCACAACATTATGGAAAAATTTTGAATTAACATCTCCTTCCTTCAACCAAAATTCTTTCGATCTTTGCTATCAGTATAAATTTTTCCTTCTCCAACAGATCTATAATGATGTGCTTCACCCGCACAAACTTCGTTATACTATTCGGGTCATCCCTCCGCCGCGAATATGTCAGACGTTTTTTATATGCAATTATTTGGTGCCGAAAGCCCTTTGTCCTACGTTTATCCCATCGTTGTTGTTCCTCCCTGCAGAAATTCAAACGATCACACACATTCATTCCTTTGCCTGCTCTCCATGTATTCGTAACAATCGTATGACATTCCTCCTCTCTCAGCCATCCATTCTCAAACCTAAACTCCCTCCTATAATGATCTTGGACCGTAGGTTTGATATGGACCAAGAGTGCCACGTGATCACTAGTTGGGGCTTCAACCGAAGAAGCTTTTGCGGCCATAAAACTGTCCCACCAGAGATCGTTGACCAGTATGCGATCCAGTTTCTCTTGAACCCAGAAGTCTGTATCTTTTCCCCGCTCCCAAGTCCATTGGTACCCGTCAAAAGGGAGGTCCCTCAATCCACTAGCCAAAACAGCCTCTTGAAAACCACGAATCCTCCAAACCGGGTGAACAACTCTGCCCTTAACTTCTTTTCCGAATCATAAAGAATATCATTCATATCCCCTATCACCATCCATGGCTCCGAAACTCCTTCAGCCAGGTTCCGTAAAATTGTCCAGGCTGCTCTTCTTTTGACTGTATCCGGGAATGCATAATACGCTGTCAACTTCCATGTCATCCCCCCCCCCCCCCCCCCCGTGTGAAGCTTTACTCTACAATTTAAGTAATTTGGGTTCTCCTCCAGAATTCTTATCTCCACATCCTCGTGCCAACCCATTATCAAGCCGCCATTTCATCCTTCACAATCATAACCTGCCGCATTGGTAAATCCCAAAGACCGCAGTATCTCCTTCGCGCGCTGGCACCGAAGCTTAGTCTCCATTATAGGCATGGACCCAGTTCGGGCCGCCCGGCCCGGGACCGGCCCACCACTGTGCGGGCCCGGAACCGGCCCGGTTCTCGGGTCCGGGTCCGGGTCGGGCCTAGGCCCGGTGGGGGGGCGGGTCCGGGCTCGGGCCTTGTATTTGGCGAACCGGCCGGGTCGGGCCTGGGCCCGGGCCGAATTGATTTTTTTTTTTTTCATTCTTTGGGATTAGCCGGGTTGGGCTTGATGGTTAGGAGGGGTTTGGGGGTTTGGGGGGGTTAGGAAAGCAAAAAAAAAAAATTATGACCGAACTGGAGGCCCAACCCGGACCGGACCCGGTGGCTACCCGGGCCGGTCCCGGGCCTTCCTTCCCAAAAAAAAGCCCGACCAGGTCCGGCCCGGAATCGGCCCAGGTCCATGACTACTCCATTAGAAACAGGATTGACGGCCTATTTTGGTTAACAATATCCGTGAGACCTTGCATCGTGTGGCTGGGTTCCCAGTCCTTTACAATTCCAGCTAACAATACTCATGGTAAGATTCGGTTGAAAAAAACCCTTCCCCTTGTTCTCGCAATCCCTCCTGTAACCCACTTGCCCCTTCCAAGCTAACCTTCCGAATCCCGCTATCAAGCGTCTGACAACCACCGTTATCGATGAACAATTCCAACTAGGAGAAACCCTAGACACGACCACCCAGAAAACGGTCATACGAGTGATATTGTGTGGTTCAAATGAATTAGAAACTCAAGTTCATGCATTGCCAAAACTTTAGGCGGAGTCCATGTATTCTTGCATGTGCGTCCCAAATTCTAATACCATTGTCTCGAGTAATAAGACCAATAACAATCGTTATTGGATTTTAGGTGATTTGGAAACTTTGGATGCTCATTAGTTTAGACTTCAAATTGAAGATAGAGAATTAAATATTACTAATTAAAGTTGAGTGACTAACTAAATTTGAAAAACTAAATATAAAAGTTTCAAATGATAATAATTGAATGATAAAAAATGTTACTTTTATTAAAGTCAAATGACTAACTAAATATGAAAAAATTCAAAGATGGGTACCAAAAATGTTCTGGTAAGAAAATAAAAATCCCTTCAAAATTAACATATATAATGTATTCTTTTTCTTTAAATCTTCTCTTCTCTTTTAATTTTGATCTACAGTAATAGTTAAGTGAACTTATATTCGCAAGAGAAAAATTCAGCTCCCTCCTATTTAAAATTTTAAATCATATCTCCATGTCCTGCATAAAAATAAATGAATGACAAGAAAGGAAAGTTTTAGTTTCTAATCCGTTTTGTGGCCAATCATTATATACCACAACTTGTGCTCTAAATTTTATGTTGTGTACTCTGCAATGGAATTTGAAGTATTATTGAGAGATTAAATATATTTTTATTTCATTAGGTAGTGCAAATAATGTACCAAAAGAATCAAGTTTATATTTTATATAAAATTCCTGAAGAAGTATTAAGTATATTTAAAATAGTCCATGCAATACATAAAATACTTTGTATATTTTAAAGTTGCTCTTCTTTTACTGTTTATAAGGTAAATGTTGACGCTACATATGATTTGGAAGGAGAGATAAGAGCCTGAGGCTTTTGGATGGTTAATGCAAGCAGACAGGACCCCAACGAAAAGAGAAGCTATGGGTATTTGTGAAGCCATCTTGGAAGGGTTGAATGAAGTTTGGAATTTTGTTGAGAAAAAATTTGATGTGCTCATGTTGTTTAAGCGATCAAAAAGGGGAGAAGCGGGTCTTATCTTGACATGCTAATCGATGATACCGAGACACCTTATACAAACAAAGAAGAGAAAAGGGTCAAATAAGGCCTTCTACTATTATGAAGTAGTCACATAAGGCCATGTACTCAATAAAGTGTCATATAAGTACTTCTACTTGTAAAAAACAATCAAATGAGTCATAACGATCTTTGTACAACCTCCTAATCCCGGTTTTAGCTTACATGTCGATTTTTTGACTTGTATTTCAACCAATCTTAGTTAAATATTCGACGGATGTCGTATAATCTATTCTATCAATCAATATATTATACGAAGTACTACGTAATTTATTAAAGTAATTGCCCCATATAGGACTAAAACAAGGATGAAATGCAAAAATATGACTTATTATGTATTCTTCCCTTAATAAGATCAACTTACTCCTATTATTAAAGATACGAAAATTAACTTCCCAAGTTTGCCCATGCACCCATTTACGCACTCTCTCCCCCCTTCTCCTTTCATAGATCGAATTATTCCTTCTCCAAATCCCAAAGCAAAGAGTTTGGCATCTCCTCTTCTCCTTGTAGATCGGCCACGTTGCCTACTCCACCGCACAGTGCTTCCACCGCCTATGGCTTCGTCTCCTTCGCATCCTTCGCTATTCACCATCACTGTCTTTATTTTGCTCCGAATTTCAGGTTTCTTCTCCTCCTCCTCCTCCTCCTCCTCCTCCTCCTTCTCCTCCTCCTCCTCCTCCTCCTCCTCCTCCTCCTCCTCATTCTTTTCCGATTTTCCTCTGATTTTCTGGATTTGGAATTGATTTTGTCAATTTTTAGACTTCTATTTCGGTTTTGTGGTTTCTGATTTCCCAGTTTTAACAAAAATCTGGTTTTCAAAAACTTTGGATGATAGCTTCAGATTTGGCCAAGTTTATGGCAGAAATGTGTATATTGACAATCATATTATGGTAGAAATGCTTTTGTATGAATTGGTTTTTTCTGTTTTCTTGTCAATAGCTTCGTTTTTGTAATTTCCGGTTGTGAAAGTGTTTGTTCCGTAAAAAATGTAGATGTTTGAATATTTGGTTGTTTATTTCATGTTTTTTAATTTTTGCCAAATTTATGGCAGTTTTGTGCTAACATTCAAAGAAAAATCTGCCAACTCTTTGGCAGATCTGGAACCCTTGTTCATGGCAGATGTGAATATACTCCCCAACCCTAAACTTGCCAACTTAATGGCAGATTTATTCCGCCTGAGTTGTCACGGTGGTGGCAGTGCTTAGAGTATGGTGGCAGTGGTGAATGGTGACGTTGGTCAGATGGTGATGGATGGTGACACCGGTGTTGGAAGCGACAGCGAGGGTGGTTGCAAGCAGTGATGGTGAGGGTGGCGGCTGTGATGGCGGCAGGCAACGCCGGTGACGGGGTGATGGCAGGTGTGGCCGATGACGGCAGCGGCAGGTGGCGTGGGTGGTTGAACTGTGACGATTAAGATTTTAGGGTTTTATCTTATTTTAATTTTACAATTTTAATACTACGTAATAAATTCAAATAAAAATTGATTAGGGGCATTTGTGTACAAGCACGTGGTTAAGTGGTTTTAAGTCCTACAAAACATGGATATGAATTATGGTCCTATTTGTGCACATAAGTTATCTTTTAGTCCTATATAGGTCATTAACTCAATTTATTACTCTATTAAATGAGAAAAATGTTTGGTGTACACAAAATGTGAGTTTTGCTAGGTGTATTGCACAAAACGTGTACGCCGTTTTTGTACATTTGTCTGTCCCCTGCAGACAAGTAGTCTGTTACAGACAACTTAGATTTGTCTGTTGGGAACAGATAAGTGTACAAAAACGGCGTACACATTTTGTGCAATACACCTAGCAAAACTCACTAAATAAATGCCCTTTATTCATCATCTTGTCTGCTACTACGGACAAACACCCCATTCCTTGAGGATCTCCTTCCATGTCGGCGGTGGCGCTTCTCGAACTTGAGCCGGCCAGTCTCCTTGAACCGGATCCTCTCCACCGGATCGACCACGCATTCCGGCAAAGGTACGGCATACCTAAGAGAATCGTAGCAGTAGGAGTAATACATGTACTTTTTCCTGAACCTCTTCATGGCCTTCCTTCGATCGGGCGTGATGGTCGCGAAATCGGCTCCTTCGAGCTGACCGTCATGCTCGTCGCAACCGGCATTGACAAAAGTTTGCAGAGGATCGGCGGTGCAACCGCGGAGGACGAGGTCGGTGAAGTGGGCCGCAAATGGGGCATATTTGTAATCGACTCTGTACTTTCCGCCGGAAGTAGCCCAATCAGAAGCATCCCATATGGTGGCGTATAGGCCCATTGGCTTTTGGGGGTAGTCTCCTCCCATGGCTTCATTTCTCGCAATCTCTCTTATCGGAATTTCGTCTATGTAAAATCTGCATGCATCATCATCATCTCACAATCTCAAGGACATCATGATTTGAAATTGCAATTAATAATGAATAATCGAGAAACATAACAACATGCATAGATGCACCAAATATAGTACCCGCAATATATCTTTGTGCGGGTACTATAAATAAAAATGACTAGTTGTTTAGAACGACCAAAGAAAGAAAATTTGGCAAGTTTTACGGGATAGAGATATATTTCGTAACGAATCAAGTTGTGACAATCAATTCTCTATGAAAAGTTATAGCATTTCAAAAAAATGCCAAATTAACATTTTCTTTGTCAATTCACCTAATTATAAATCAGATGAAAATCGCACTTTTAATCCCTCAAATTGAATCGATATTGAAGTGTAATCCTCGAATTCTCAAAAATATAAATGTCACCACTCAGTTGTCGAAATTGTTGTAAATATGATTTTTTGAGGGTAAAATGTACGATGTGATGGAGATGACTACATTTATACCAAAATGGGACTATAGCATATTCTATCTTCTTACTCTATCTTTACCATAATTTAATAGGAAAATCATATTTTAATTTGTAATAAAAATATAAAATAAAATATATAATAAAATAATACAAATTATTAAAAAAATCAAATTTATTTTTAGAAAACATCAAAATACTAGAATTAAAAGAACTTTGAAAATAAATAAAATGTATATAAAAGACATAAATAATATAAAAATAATATGGAAGCCTTTCCCACACCCTATACCACCTCCCACCAATTCCACCGTCGATCAACAAAAAATGTCATTTTATGTATATAAAAATTCCGTTGTTTTTCTCGGAAATATGTCATAAAGATGACATTTTACCTTTGAAAATGCTATTTTTTTTTTGCTAAAACTGCCATCAAGATGACACTTTTGAGCATTTTTCCTGCCGGTCGGAGCGGGTAGTACTGGAAGGTTGTTGAGATAGCAGTGTAGGCATGCATATTTTTATTATTATATATTTTTAACATTTTTAATTTTTATTTTTTAAAACTTTTAATTTTCCTGGTTTTTTATTTTTATTGATTTTATTTAATATTTATTTACATGTTTCTAAACTTTTTGTATTTTTATTATAAATAATGTTATGTTATTACTTTTATGTTTTAATTATTAATGAAAAATAAATTATATTAAAACAAAGCACAGTAGGATTGGAAAGATAATACGATAGTATTATTTAGGGAATTTTAAATTTATACTCCTATTATAGCAATTAAGTTTCATTTAATCCTATTTGGGGAATTTGTTTAATTGTAAAATTTTAATTGGTCTATATGGACAAATTAAGGTATGGTACTTTAATTTATCAAGTTATGAAGTTATGTTTGAAATGTTAAATTGGTTTTTTTTGAAGAGGATATGTTAAATTGGTTGATCTACTAAATTGTGAAAATTAGACATTGATTTCAAAATTTAATGAATAAACATGTGAAGAAAATATAAATGATTGTATTTAATAACCTTACTAAAAACATCTTTACCCATACTTTTTGCCTTTGAAGAGAGCATCATCAACCATACCTTTCCCATTGTTAGCTAATTCAGCATCCACAATTAAAAAGTTAATTAATGTTTAATAGAAAACGAGTGACAGGACAAAAGAAATGAAAGAACAACGTACCAAATGACACTTAAAATAGACACTTTTGGTCGAGACTAATTATGCACATCCAAACCCGGAAATGAAATAAATTATTGATTAGTTAATTAACTAATTAATTAAGCTTGATGGGGGACCATATCATATCGCTATTATTAGGTCTATTATGGTGCCTATGGGATCGTAGTCAGCACCCATATTTAGAGAAGAACCCGTTTGGCACGCAATTGAATGGGTCCAATTTCATGTGCATCAACCTAATCGCACCGAAATTCAATGCAAGTTGGCCGGCCACAACACAATGCATGTCCCGAATTATCTATTATTGCAACAAGATTTTCTTTAAAAATAGCTTAAAATGGCTATAATCTAAAGTGGAAAAAATATATTGTAATCTCAATAGTTTCGATGACCCTCCAGAAGTGTCCTTTAATTTCATGCCAAAAATAAAACAGTATTGACTAATTAATGGTTGATAGTAACTAAAAATAGTGCAGAAAGGAGCTGAGATTTTAGACAAATGAATTCATAAGATACTCTTATCCTCGCGCGATTAGATACGTAGTCTCAAATTAAATGCACCATTTTCCTTATTATACTACGGAATATATCACACAATGCTTTATTAGGAAAATATATATGTTATTTATTTATAGATAAATAATACCGCAATGAGAAGGCAACTACATATATTTTTCAATTGTGTTCTTTTTTAATGGTTGGGATGAACTTAGATTATTTTTAAAATTAAAAGGCCTGCATAAAGGTATCGTTTCCAGTGAATGAACTTAGATTTATTTATTTTTTAATAGGATCAAATAAGTCATATTTAAGAATTAACTAGGTTAGGAATATTAAGGGTACAAAATTAATGTTTACTCCAATTGAAAGAAGTTTTTTAATGGTACAAAATTAATGTTACTCCAATTGAAAGAAGTTTTAATTAAGTTTTACTCCTATTTGTGTAATTATGTTTATGTTTAATTGTAATTTTTCATTTTCACGGTTATCAATACACAATTTTGATGATTGTTATATATTATTCGTTAGTAGTACAAAAATTGCAAAATTCAAATTAAGAAAATTTCAAGTCAGAGGTGTTTAATACCGCAAAATTAAACTGTAAGAAGAAGATAATATGGAAAGTCATAATTAAAGTATCGATGGAGTGACATACATGATGGTACGGTTGGTCCATAGAATGGAGTAACGGTGGATGTCTTTGGAGGGGTCAAACCAGAGGAAGTATCTCTCTTCTCGGCCCCTATTGGTGCTCCCGTTTCCGTACATATTCGTCTGAAACCGCCACTCTTTCCCCTTCACGTTCCCCAGAAACTCCAAGTCCAATTCGTCGTGCGTCTTCTCGAACACGTCCCCGTTCGTCGTCTACACCCCGGCCATATTAAATTAATTACTAATTAATGCATAATGTACCATGACTAATCAATCAATGCATAATTAATTAATTAATTAATTAAAGCCAATTCAATATTCATTTGTTTATTTATTATGACCAATTACATCTATCTATCTATATAGGGTAATTAATTAATAAACAGAATATTAAGTAATGAGAGAATTCGGAGTAAAAACATTTTGAAATTTCAAAATGGGAGTATCATGCATGTTTTTTATTCTCTAAATAGGATTACTCTTATTCAGTGAATAAAAAACACGATACTCCTATTTTGGAATTTCAAAACCTTTTTACTCCTATTTAGGACAATTTCCGTTAAGTAATTAATTAATGCCCTTAATTAAACAACGCATGCATGGTTGATTACATATCATGTGAACCACACATTTATTAATTATTATTGATGATATACGAAGTATATAGTTATTTATTTAAAAAGAATTAAATAAATTAGAGTTTTTTACGTGAGTACGTAACTTATATGCATATATACGTACATAGAAGGCGACGACGATTCCAGCGGTGTATTCCGACGGCAATTTAATCTTAGCACTAAAGAAGCCGTGGTTGTATAGATCAGATGACTTGAACCCAGAACCTGCAGGATGCAAATACATATAATTAATATTTTTATAATATAAGTTGATTATAGAAAACAAAATCTTTTCTTTGATGAAAGAAAAATGTTATTTTTATACATATACCACATTTTTTACACCATTTTATTGAATTGCATTGGTTCGTTAAGAAAGTACGGAATACATTTTATTTTATTGCTATCTCATTTCTTAACTTATTGAACTTCAATTTCAATTAGAAATATTTCACCTAACATAAATAATACCCCTTTTGTATCAAAATTAGTGTGTCAGTTTCCTTTTTAGATGTATCATGTTAATTGTCTCATTTTTTCGTTTTTGAAAATAAATCTATCACTACAGTACCTACACTACAAAAACCTCAAACTTTTAATAAAATTTAGAGTAATTATTATCTTAAACTACGTTAAAAAATAAATGGGATAGATAATATAGTATGATACAGAGAGAGTAATTTCAAACATCATTATCTCTAAAAAGTTGGGTTAATCGTTATTTTTGTTAATTTCGCGGTTTATAAGCTAAGGAAAAGTGAGATTATTAGGGCCGAGCTTAATTGAGAGAAGAAATTAAATAAATTAGAGAAGAAAAATAGTAGTAATAATAATAATAATAATACTGCGGAGTATAAAAGATGATGGAGTACAGGCCTGTGTAACGATCGAGATGAAGGCTAACAGTGTCGTGGTGGGGCGAACGCACGATGTTGGATTCGCCGTAGAGGGTGGTGAAGCCTTGGTTGAAGGGGGTTGGGCTAACGTTAAACGCCGCCGCCGCCGCCGTACAGGAGAGGAGGACGAAGAAGAAAAGATGACGTGTTCTTCTTTTGGCCGCCGGGTGAGAAATCGAACGTATTGACATGCTTTAATTTCCTTGTGGGTGGAACGCTGAATTAAGACGCTATATGATTTTGGTTTCACGAGTGAGTATCACACACAACATATAGAGAGAGAGGGGAAACGCGTGGGTTTCTGCTTAATTAAGATCATATTATTATTTCAAGTGGTTTTATTATTTTAATACTCCGTAGTTAATTAATTAAAGTAAGGTACTATTGACCTATTGTACCGTTAAATTCCTAAATAGAATTACAAAATACAAAAAATGGGCTCAATATTTTAGAGAGTATCCTCCATTAACAATTTTGTTGGTCTTCAACATATTCCTGATCGAGAGGCATTTTTGTCTTTTTATACGGAGTTGGAGTGCAAAAACAAAGATTTTTAAAAACGGGGTCCAAAGTCCAATTTGGACAATAAAATGAGGTGCAAACTCAAATTATCCCTATTTTTAATTGCATATAATTTTTAAAACAATTTTAATCATTCATTGGCCTGAGCAAAGAGATCCAACATTCCCTCCGTCCCAATATAAAAGGCACATTTTTCTTTTCGGGCCGTCAAAATATAAAAGACACGTTCCTTATTTGGCAAACAAAATAGTGCAAAACAGTGTTTAAATTGTGTCAAAAAATGTCCAAACAGTGTTTTTCCTAAAAGTGTTTGAAAAAGCAAATGTGCTCTTTATATTGGGACGGAGGGAGTATATGATTTCACACACTTATATAGGTGTCTCAATCCTTAGTGTTAACAAGGAGCTGATGAATTGAAACTCCACGCTTCTAGCGAATTCGAGATAAGAAATTGCTCATAATAGAAGTAAAAGATAGGCAAAGTTCTAAAATATGACTCAATATGTTTTCTTACGTGAATAAGAGGACAAAATTGCTCTAAATAAGATTAAAATATAATCTTATTTTCTAAATAGGACTACATGTTTTATTTTCCTTAAACATGACAAAATTACATTTCTACCTGTAATATAATTAATTATAAATAATTGTCCCATAATTTTCCATCATAACCCGGGCAGTCAGGTGGCGGTGACAGTCATGCAACGAAACTCCGATGGCGGTGACGGTGGTAGTCTGGTTGCAGATTTACGAACTCTTATTCTTAGTTCGTATTGGACGAGTCTACCTGATCCGGTTCCTAGACCTATTGGATCCGAGTCTGAAACACTATGTTACGAACCAGTCATTCAGACCTGGCATGGCCCATTGATAGACTTAGTAATCTGTTCTATGGGCTTCACTACATACATGTGGCTAGCTATGTAACTAAAACAGTTTGCACGGGGTTAGTTATTGTCAAATGAAAAATCCTTTGCTTACGCACTCTTACACTTCGTGTACACACATAAAAGACTAATTATATTTATTATTCTTTTCTAATGCTTTGTGTAACAAAAGGCTGATTATATTTATAATAAAAATGGTTTTTCATCTAAAAATTTACAATTTTTTTCAAATATAGTTCCAACTTCCAATGTGCTCTTTGTTAAATAAATATAAAAACGTGTTGCCACAATGCTACTTAAGATATTTTTTCTTCTTCTATCCGATGCTTATGTTTACTTATGTTTTAAAATATTTTTTTCTCTTCAGTGTATTCATTCTTAAAATCAAGTCTATCCCAAACGGCTTTTGGCTTGCAGCTTCTGGCCTTGGAGACATATGTACAGTCATCATTAATCCATTACAAAACAAACTTTCCACATGTACTGATGTACAGACAACTATTGATAACTATTGTAGGTTTCGCATAAGTATTTTTCTTGTTCATAACTCAAATTTTATATAAATCGATCGTCTCGATAAGTATTACACGTACTACTGAGTGTTGGCGATTTGACGACCTTAAAATCTTAAATAGATGAGCCAAGACTTTGAATATGATGTGTTTATGGCACTGCCTAGGGCACCACAACCAAGAGGGGCACCACTTTTGTACGTAGTAAAAAAAACCACTATTATTTCGTATTATATTAATGCTTTGGTGACTACGAGCCACCACTACGACAGTACGACCTGTTAGAGGCATATTATTGCTGCAACCGTTCGGCTGGTGTTTGACCATTCACGAGGCAGCACTACGGATCCTAATAATACTTCGTATTATTTATTATAACTATCCTTATATCACTTCCCAATTATTGTCTTTTTCTCTTCCTTGTTTGCTGCTACTATAGATATTATCCTGCATACACTATAACGATGTTGTAACTATATACTCCCTCTGTCCCGCTATGATTGTCCCATTTTACCATTTCGGTTCGTCCCACTAAGATTGTCCCATACCTTATTCGGTAAAGTTTGTGTGGTTCTAAATCATTCCTACTTTATTCTTACTTTATCAATTCAATATCAACCACATAAACACACTTTTATTAATAAACGTATAACCTTCTCTTGTCCCAAACTTAGGGGGACGGAGGTAGTATATAGCAGCCACTCTATCACATTAGAGTGGCGTCTGATTTTTTTTAAATAAATACAGAGTATACCCTCAAGCAAAAGAAAGTAAGAAATCGAGCCACTCCGCCATTCTTTCTGCCGTTCTGCCAGCCGACCTATATATTTGAGATTTCACCATTGATAAATAGGGTGATTTACCAAAAGACGGGAAACATGAGATTGGGTCGCCAAAATACGGGGTTTTTTCTAGGGTTTACCAAAAAGCGGTAGTCGGAATTGGGTGTTCCGACTAGGTTTTAGGGTTAAAAAAAAACTCCTCCCCTAGTCGGATTAGGGAGTTCCGACTAGGTTTTAGTTTTTATTTGCACCACACCCCCTAGTCGGATTACACAATTCCGACTAGGTTTTTGTATTTTTGTTTATTATTATTTTTTAATTCCTTCGCATTACACAAAAAAAATATTGGAAACTTTAAAAAAAAAATTGAACACCCCCTAGTCGGATTAGAGAGTTCCGACTAGGTTTAATTTTTTATTTTTGAAGTTTGTTTTTGAATTTGAGTTAAAGTTTCGAAAAAAGCAAAAAAAAATTCCCTCCCCCCTAGTCGGATCACCCAATTCCGACTAGGGAAAAAATATTTTTTTTTTCGAATTTTGTTTTTGATTTTGACTGGAAGAGGAGATCCGGACGGTCCGATTGTGATCCGCGTAGGTGTGAAGAACGGATAGGATTAGGATTGAAAGAAATGTGTTTCTTTAGTCGGGTGAGTTAGGTAGAAATAAAGTGTATTGAATATTTATGTGATGAAATTTGATCTTATTGAATTTATCTTATTAAACTTTATCCGATAAAAATTATCTGATTATATTTATCTGATGAAATTTGATCTTATTCAAATTATCTTATTAAATTTTATCTGATAAAATTTTTCTGATTATATTTATCTGATCAAATTTGATCTTATTTTTGACAACTTAAATTTTATCTAATAAAATTTTTCTGGTTATATTTATCTGAATACATTTTATCTTATTGAAATTATCTTATTAAATTTTATCTGATTAATTTTATCTGTTTAATTTTATCTGATTAATTTTATCTGATTACTTTTATCTGATTAAATTTATGTGAACAAAAAATTCATATACAATGAAAAAGACCCAAAAATGAGAACAAATATTTCATTACTAATTACATGGGAAAAATAAAACCAACAAGGTATACATTAAAATATCACTCATTTCTTCTCCCTGTGGCACGGAAATCCATTTCATTGGGAAATCGAGTTCTCTGTGGCCTACCGACTCCAGCCGATCTGCTGTTTGTGGGCGGGAGAAGTGTATGCGGTGTTTCTGCCATGACATTGACGTAATTATTAATAGGCATAATATCAGAAGCGTATGTCCGGATGTACGCATTTAACGAATACATATCAGGGATGAGGCCGTCAACGGTTATTTTTAGAAACCGACAAACCGCATACGCGTGAACACATGGCAGCCCATTCTACTTCCAATACCCGCACCCACATTCCTGCCTTGACAGATCGATTGTCACTGGATCATGCGAACTAATAGCTACAGAGTAAATTCCCGTTGTTCGATTGTGCGGGACAATAGTTGTGTGATACCTACGCTGTGACCGCTCAAGAACAACCTTCCATATGTTCTGTGGATACAAGAATCCAGCTTGGTGCCACATTAGTCCCGCATGTCGTCGATTGGCAAATAGTTGGACGACTTTATTGAACGTGGCCTTTACTAGTGCTGTGATAGGCAATGTGCGACATCCCTTTAAGACATTGTTAAAACTTTCAGAAAGGTTTGTCGTCAAAATGCCATATCTTTTGCCATCGTCATAGCTCAGGGCCCACATCTCAACAGGAATCTCATTCAAATATAAAAAGGCACTCTCATTTATGCCTCGTATTTGTTCCATACAGTCGTGAAATTCCTGTTCTGTGGGAGTGCTACCAGCTTGCCAACATAATTTTTTCTGTTCCGCGTTTCTAAACTTGGTCATGAAATTACTCCGTATGTGGCGGAGGCAATAACGCTTTGAAACCTGTGGCGATCTCAACTCTGGCAAGGATCTAAATGCACTTTCAATTCCTGCATGACGATCGGAGATAATGCACACACTACGACGACTTCCAACCACATCACGCATAACCGTTGCAAAGAACCACGACCAACTGTCAGCATTCTCACTCTCAACAACAGCATATGCAAGAGGAAATATCTCACGGTTAGCGTTCATGGCTACCGCAACTAGAAGAACCCCCTTGTATTTGCCATATAAGTGAGTGCCATCCACGGAGACTACGGGTAAGCAAAACCTGAAACCGTCTATAGAAGCTTTGAATGACCAGAACACTCGGCGGAATTCGGACGTATCAGGAGTGCCGACCTGTTGTGATTGCAAATGAACAACAGTCCCCGGATTTGAAAACTGTATAGCTTCCAACAACATAGGAAGTTCATTATATGACGCCTCCCAATTGCCGAATTTACGCTCCAGAGCGATCAAGCGTCCATTCCAAGCTTTTTTATATGAAACATGGATATCAAATTTTTGATAAATGTCTGACATTATCAGTTTAATGCTGTAGTCCGGGTCGATTTTCACTTTTGGAGCGATTTCACTCGCTATGAGCTTGGCTGTTAGGATCTTATCATCCCGAGCCGTGACAGGATCCTCCCTACAACTGTGATGGGGTTGATATTTTTTTACTTTCCACTTTGTTGAAGTCATACCTGCTGCTGCTTGGATATGCCAAGTGCAAATGGTCGGGTTTATGCAAACCGCCTTCCAGGACCGTGCCCTTTTGTCAACCGATTGGAATTGACGAAATTGACGAATGTTTTCTCTCGCCACCGCTTCTTTGAGTGCATCATATGACGGGTAAACTGCGCCGACTTCGATCCTTTCAGGCTCAGAATCTAGCTCATATGGTTCTTCTAGCTCTACATTGGCCCAAGTGGTGTCTACTTCATCGTCTGCATCATCCCTCGTGGATGAATCCACATCACCACAAAAACCTTGTTCATAGTCTGGGTCGTCCGACTCTTCACCTGAGTCTGCATGAATTCATATGACTTAATGGGTTAGATTTTGTTTAAAGGCGTTATATTATAATATATGAGTTTAGCTAATTGAATGAGTTAAAAATTACTAAAATAAATACTTCTAAACAAAATAAATTTTTTCTCGAATATAAAATTTTGAGAAATAACAATGTAACAATATAACTATATAAAATTTAAATTATATAGTTTTTTAAAATAAAACAAAATAGGCAGCAGGAGGATTTTTTAAGTATAACACAGTTTTTAAAATTAAACACCCCCTAGTCAGAATTGCTCTATCCGACAGGAAGATTTTTTATTGTTTTTTTACATTTTAATTACAAATCAAAATTAAAACCAATTACAAATTACAAAATTAACTAATCCTACACTCCTAAAACCAAAATTTAAGGCCAATTCTAAATTTAACACTCTTTCTAAATTTAACACTCTTTCTAACTTTGAAGTATTTTATAGCTAAATTTAACTCTAAAATTCAAATTTAACAATCTAAACTAAAAAATTTGCAAATTACTAAATCTACTACGTCTACACTCCTAAAAAACCTAATTAAGGCAAATTATAAGTTAGCGGTCTATATGTAGCTTTTTTAACGACGTGATACTATCTCCGTCTAAATCAATATCGTAAATATATAATTAATATAAGTAATATATAAATCACATATAAGTAATTAGGTACGCGTAATATTATTATAAAGATATTAAATTAAACAGTTAAAAATTAGCCTAATTATGCATAATATTAGTATTATTTAATATATTATACTACAGATAATATAATATACTTGTATGATAGGATAAGTATATAATTCACTAACTAATACATATATTACTAATATCAGTGATATATACTCATTAACTCATTATGTCAATTTAACTAATATTTACGAATTACTAAATTAACTACTTCTACACTCTTAAAATGATAAATAATAAAATCAAATCATTGTAAATTCTACTTAACTTGAACAATACATACCGGGAGATTCATAGTTCTGAAACATTTGGCGGTTGTTCCTCCGACCATATGTTGATGATGGGCCTTCCTCTCCGGGAGTTCCGTGGAACGCCAAATTTTGTGGCGGGGTCGCTGAAGCTTCCACGTAAATGTGCAGCTCCTCATAATTGTGAAATAAAAAATACACATTTCCATATAAAAATAAATAAATTTCATTAATTTTTTTTAATGTTTTCAGTTAACAAAAATGAATTTATTAGTTCAAGTAAAGTTCGATTATTAAATATTCAGTTATTTGTGAAAATTTCATGAATTAAAAATTTGTGTTTCATCGTTTTGTAAACGGAAGAAAACTTCAACAGTTAACACTTAAGAATTTTTGTTTCATTTTATATATTACATATTGGTGTCATATGAAAGATCATAAAATTTTATGAATTTTGATATATATTTTGAAAAATTCGGAGAACAAATAAAAAAGCTACAAGAGTTTAAAACAATTTGGGGTTATAATGATGTCACCATGATGTCAGCGAAAACATGGTTTGGCCCGGCATGCAGCGTACGAATCCATCCCATCCCTTTTTTCTTTTCTTTTTTATTTATTTTTGGCTGTCAACCCTTCCCTCTATATTTACACTCCTCCACTCCCCTTTCCACTTTTACTCCCCCTTTTAATCCTCCACTACACACAAATAAGAGTCTAAAATCTCCATTTTTAATCTTTTGACTCCTAATCCCAAACCACTACAAATGGTTTTAGTGTAGGAGTTCGGTGAAATACTGGAACAGGAATTAAACACGTCACCAAAACATTAAGAAAAAAAAAATCAAAAATATCACACTACCTAGTCGGATTCCCCAATTCCGACTAGGGGTTGGGTTGCTTCTAAATGAAAATAATTTGGTTTGGTTTTTTCGGATAATCACACATGCTAAACGAAAATAATAATAATACCCTAGTCGGAATTGGCAAATCCGACTAGGTGTTCTTGGCAATGTAAACATTCTAACTTAAACTAATAATAATAATACCCTAGTCGGAATTGGTGAATCCGACTAGGTGTTTAATTGTTTTTTTTTATTAAATATTCACCCTAGTCGGAATTCGGGAATCCGACTAGATGTTTATTTTGGTTTTTCCCGGATTATTGAACACTTCTCCAATTCGAAACAAAAAATATTACCCTAGTCGGATTCCCCAATTCCGACTAGGTGTAATGCTTTTATTTGAAAACTCTAATCTCTAGTCGGATTCCCCAGTTCCAACTAACGTGTTTTGGTAACCTAAAACACTTTCCCGTTTTTTGGCATGTCAGACGGGAAACTCCCGTGTTTTGGTAATTTCCTCTGATAAATAAATACTCTACATCCAATTTATAATTACAACTATTATTTATAAATTGCACAGTATTAAACTTGAAATTTTGTGCTATTTTTTTCCTCTAATTTTCTTGAAGCATTTCATTTATAAAATTTAGTCTGAAACTTGTTCCTTTAATTTTTCAAATAGTATTTCCGTATTTACTAACTTGTCATATAATTAATTAGCGCAAAATTATTATTTTGTAGTGTGTATTAGGGAAATGGAAACAACGGCCAGAGGCTTCAAAGAGTAAAATTTAAGAAAAGAAAAGATAAAAAAGAGTTTTATCTACTCTTGATTGTGGTGATGTACTTACGAATTTTACACATCAAAAGGCAAGAAGAATATGGTATGAGATAGTACTTAATCGTTTTATTTATTTCTTAGTAGGATTTATATTTTCACATAGTTTATATCAATATTAATTCTAGTATTACCTTTTACATTTAGTAAAAATTGTGTTATAATTTTCTAATTACTTCATATATGATTTCGTTATTAGTTTTAAATGTTATTTGATCTCATTAGTCATTTTTGTCTTGGGCATCAAAATTCCTGGAGACGGCCCTGCTTAAATTTCAAATAAACATCTAATGCAAAACGAGCTCATTATATTTTCTTGACAGTTGTCATGCATTGTTTATTTATTATTTGAGCAATGCCCTTCCCATCTTATAATGATGAGAAATGTTGAGGAGATTAGGTTGCTTAAAGAATGGATATATAGGAAGAAAACAATATCATTATTGGATCATTAGCAAAGTGGTTATACCAACCGCACAACTCCCTAGCTAATGATACTAATGTGTCGTATCAAAAGTACATAATTGTTATTAATTAATTATAAATAAATTATGCCACTACCAATTGTAATGTGTATACTGGACCAATGAACATGATAACGAGCTTATATTAAAAGGAATTATTGAACCAACCTAAGTAGAAAATTTATAAAAAAGTAAGTGACTACTTTTCAAAAAAATAAAAATAAAATTATGAAAGAAAAGAGTCCCATCAGAGATATAACTATTGATTTATTCTATTGGGTGTCTATAATTGTAGAAATTGAAACTACCATCCTCTAATTGCAACCGAAGTGTTTTTAAAAGGCCAGGCAATGTTTCTATGTAATACGGAGTAATTAGGTAGCAGCACAGCGTTAGAAAAATGTGGGGATAATTGACATGTACAGAGTACTTGCGGTGAATGTCTTTGTATTTGTATCTACCAGAAAACTTTATAAGCACTACCATACATAATTTGAAGACATTTTTCTCTCTTCCAAATTCCAATATATAGGTAGTTTCCGGATAGAAAAGGAGGTTTAATTTGGATGGTTGGGAATAAGTAAACTGCATTATTGCATACCTAGAATAGTTACAATAATAGGTGATGTTCCATAGGTGATTGGTAGAGTGCAATTCAGTGCATGTAAAGTTTTTTTTTTGTTTAATAGCATGTGATCTCGACTTCGCCAATTCTAGACTCTCAAGAACCCACCACTAACCACTAAAAGAGCAAATCACTAGTCATTGGAGAAACCCTTCATGGCTTCAAAATACCAATCCCATTTGTGTACCTCATCAAATAAGTAATCACCCTCAAATGTACATTGCATCTCTGGAGAACCGCCACTGGTTTATCAACTCTTAGCTTTCAGATTGTTTACAAGAAGCGAACGCCCTTATTGTCGTCGTTTGAGACGAGACAAAATACCAATTAAGATGACACTTCAATAAGCCATGAAGGCTAAATGATCATTATTTGCATTGGTAACTTGAACTTAAAAGCTCCTATAAGAAAAGAAACTTAAGCATTGGCATGGGGTGTGATTTAGTCGGAGGGCTCCCACATGCAGTCCCACTCAAGATATCCCATTTCTGCAACAACTGTTTATCATATTTCATGTGCATTACATATACTGGAGATGTACATAACGTCATAACAAATTAAGTGATGTAGAATAAGTATATTTGAAGGCACAACTTGAAAATTGATAATATTCTTCGAATGTCATTCATAATACTACGTATAACATAGCAACTTTATACCATATATATGCATTTGATATACTAGAGATTTGCACGTTACATTAATAAAATTATGATACAAGTGATATGCATGTCATATGATGAGTACAATAAATAAAATATGATGAGCAGAATGGTTTGAGTGCTATTAAAATGTGCCATACGTATAGGCGAGATGTGTAGAGTAGGTTAATAAAATGATTGTGTTTGAATTCTGCGTATTTTGGAAAACCAGAACATAAATAATAAGGAAATAGTATGCATTGCATACATGGTGCAAAAACCGCATGAAGGCATGTACGTCGCTCGTGAAGGAGAAAAACACTTAAATACCCATAAATAAAAGAGAAAAAATTGCCAAAAACATGGACATTAGAAACATATATGGAGTTATGGACGTTGCAGAAGGATGTTTTTACTTGGACTGTAATTTGCTGGTCTGGTCTGGTCTGATCTGGTCTGGTCTGGTCTGGTCTGGTAAGGTCTGGTTTCTTTGTATTTTTATAACTATCCAAGTCTGGTCTGGTCTGGTCTGGACTGGTCTGGTCTGGTCTGGGGCAAATTACAGTCCAAGTAAAAACATCCTTAATGCACCAAACCCCCTCATGAAATAGAAATTTGGCGCATTAGTCCCCTGTGATTTAAAAAATGCGTCAAACCCCCTGTGTTATTATTAATCATGCGCAAAACCCCCTCCAAGAATAAATTTTAAAATTTTGAAATCGCTTATTTTAATAATATGGTTGAATATGCAAGTAACTTTGTCAAAATTTCTAAATTATACTCCCTCCGTCCCTCAAAGTTTGTCACACTTTGACTTTTGCAGTCTTCTAGGTAGACGTTTGGCCATAATTATCTATTAATATATACCTATAAAATCTATAATAAATTGACATTTGAATAATACATATTACAAAGAATCACATTAAATAATTTTTTGGGATAAAATATAATTAATTTTGAGTAATTAGCGAAAGTTTAACAAGTTTGACTGAAAAAGTCAAAATGTGACAAACTTTGAGGGACGGAGGTAGTACAAAAAAAAACTAACCATTTTTCATTTTTTTTGGAAATTAAATTTGTTCTTAGAGGGAGTTAACCCCCTCTAAGGTCTATTGTAACGATAAAATTGTAACATTTGAGTAAAGTGTTACTAAAAAGTGGTTTATTGTAATGGTTTTAGATATACCGGTACATTAACTTATCAAGTGTTACCTTTAATTTTGTTCAAACGTAACACCGCTATGATCTTGGATAAAGTGTTACACTTGTTAGGTAAGTGTTACAATTGTGAATTTTAATGTAACACTTTTCCAAATACGGAGTGTCAAACCTAAAAAATCAAAGGCGGCAAAAGGAAATTTTTAGAGCATCTTCAATGGTACAATGTGCACGGTGCACACGTGGCATGAGAGATGACCACATAAATATTAGTAAATAAATTATTTCTCTCCTTATTTGAATGATTTTATACAGTTTTGATAAGTTTTTCTCCACAATGTCAAGGAGACCGTCTAATGTTGACATTGTTGTTGACATTGCAGGGAAAAACTTACCAAAATTGTATAAAATCATTCAAATAAGGAGAGAAATAATTTATTTGCTAATAATTATGTGGTTATCACTCATGCCACATGTGCACCGTTGACATTATAGCATTGGAGATGCTCTTACACCACCTTTACTGTAAAAAATCAAAGACGGCAAAACGAAATTTTCTGAAGCGCCAAAAAAAAAGAGTTAGCGCCAGAGCTTTTTCATTAACTTAAGCCTATTGTTTTTCTATGGAGTAAAAAAACCCTACCTAAAGCATTCCAGTTTCCAGAATCTATTAGCGTTCCAGTTTCAAATCGAGAAGCTAAGCCATTCCTTAGGTATCTTTTTTCAGCTGCACTTCACCGCCTCTCCGATTACAGATCTGTTCTGAATTTGTTTTTTCAGCCGCACTCCACCGCCTCTCCGATTCACAGATCTGTTCTGAAATTTCCTTTCTCCCAGCCGCCAAGGTACAATAACTCTTCAATTTTCGCTCACTTGGTTTGTGTAAATCACTCTTCTCTTCATTGAATATCAACCTCTAATTCTTAGTGTTTCATGCCTTCAAATTGACTAGTATAATCACTCGTGAGAGGCAAAAGGAAGTTGGAACTGCTATTTTGTGATTCTTGGGTAATCTCAAGTTTGATTTCAAAGGTATGTTTAGCTAGATTATTTGGTTGATGAATATTGTATTCTGATCCATTCAAGTACGATCTCTGTGATTTTTATTGATGCATGTGCAGTTAAACTAAATTGATATAACACTGATGACTTCTTAAATGATACTCCTTAATTTTTTGATGTCTGCACAATGATACCATATACCATCTAGGGGCCTCAAAACAAGTTATTATTAATATTATACGGTGTATGTAATATTATATTTGGAAATTGAAAATCACACATCTCTTAACTTTCTGGCTTCCTGGACACCCACGCGAAAACAAAGAGGGAAACAAAAGTTACTGTCATTCTTCCTTTCCAAATCAGTAGATCCCATTCAGGCAAGGCGGCAATCCTCGATTAGTCGATTCCTCATACCTAGAGCAAAAGAGAGACAAAGCCTTGACGGCCAAGGCGGTGAGACGCGTATTGGGAATAGTGGAAGAGGCTGTGAGCATCTGAGGCCTGTGACGACTTCGGGAAATTGTGCATGAGTAAAGAGTATACCTAATGACCCGCTTCAGACCTTTCTTAGTCTCTTGTTTTCTACCAATTATATGCTTAGTAATTGATGATTTGATACGCTACAATCCAAATGCCTAGTTACATTTTTCATTATGTAATTTTTATGCATTTTTTCAGTGTTTTGGTAATAGTAATTGTTATTTGCATACATGTTTTGCATAGTTTTTATCCGTTTTGTTTGATTTTACGGTTTTTACTTGTTGTCATTTTACTTATATTTATACCAGTTTAATTAATTATTTTGTCACTAAATATTTAAAGTTGCATTTCTTAATTTTTTGCTTTTATTGTTTACAATTTTTTTTGTTAAATTTCCATTATAAAACAAAATGTAGGTACTGTCATTAGATAAAATTCGAGTGTTGATATACAAAGAGAAAAAGTGTTAACTACTCCTTTAGTGATTTTTTTTACTAATTTCACACTTCAAAAGGCCATAGTATAAATTAAAAAGTACTTTTTTGTGTTCATTGTGTATATTTTATGTTACCTTTAAATTTTTTTTTTGGATGAAAATGTTACCTTTAAAATTTTGTTTCTTATAGGTGTGTTTGTATTCATTTTATCTTTTTTTAAGAGTTTGTATTATTGGATTCACGTTTTTATGAAATGTGAGTATTAACTTTTTTTGCGTGCATGTAGGGTCTCCAAAATACTAAAGATGAAACTTCATTATACTGCAAGAAATTTTTAAAAGAAGAAACCTCATTATGAAAAAGACGAGTCTTTTTATTTGAGAAAGAAGGAATAGTAAATAAATATAAATGAAAAGTAAGTGTTGTATTTTGAGTAAGTGATCTAGTACTACTGAAAATACAATAATAAAAGATAATTAATGAAACATGATAAAATGGTAGATTAATTCTAAATAAGTTGATGAGACAATGGCGTTTCTTTCGTACCAAGTCAATATGTTTTTATGTAAATATTGCAAGTTTCATGATTTAACTTTAGGTCATGGATAAAGGAAGAAATGTTTGGTGGGATTTTCCCAAGTGGGCTGATGAGTTTGAAAATGGAGTCGATAACTATCTTGACAAAGCATTCGCAACTGAAGCACAAGGAGATCAGATTTGTTGCCCATGTAGCAAGTGCATGTACCGCTACTGGTTACGTAGAAATGTTGTGAGGGAACATGTAATATGCAAGGGTTTTATCCCAAGGTTAGAAAAAGAATCAGACTCAAGGGTCAACATGGATAGCTCACAACATGATTATAGATCCGGAACACATTTTAATGATGATATCAACGGGCTATTACAAGAGACATTTAGGGAAGGACCAAATGAAGAAGCACAAAAATTTTATAAGTTAGTAGAAGAGGGACAACAAGAGTTGTATCCAGGTTGCAAGAACTTTTCACAACTTTCTTTCACCATTCGGTTGTTTCTCTTCAAATGTGATCACAAGTTAAGTAATGCAGCATTTTCCGACCTATTAGAGCTTATAAGGGATATGCATCCTGAGGCAAAGTTGCCATCGTCTTTTAACCAGGCAAAGAATGCGTTAAAAGTGTTAGGTCTTGACTATACTAAGATCGATGCATGTCCTAATGATTGCATGTTATATTGGGATGAGTATGCAGATGCAACGTGTTGTCACATCTGTAAATCTTCTAGGTGGAAATCTAATAATGAGGATGGCATTAATAAAAAATGTCGTCAGATTCCAGCAAAGATTCTAAGGTACTTCCCCGTTAAGAAAAGGTTGCAACGATTGTTTATGTGCTCAGAGACTGCTAGTTACATGACATGGCATGCAAATGGGCGGCCTATCGATGGGCTCTTACGCCATCCAGCTGATGGTGAGGCGTGGAAAAATTTTGATTTACTTTATCCAACTTTTTCTAAAGATCCCCGCAATGTGAGGTTAGGGTTAGCCAGTGATGGATTTAGCCCATTTAACAATTTGAGTATCTCTCATAGTACATGGCCAGTTATACTAATTAACTATAACTTGCCACCTTGGATGTATATGAAGCCAGAGTTTTTCATGCTTGCATTACTTATTCCAGATCCATTTTCCCCGGGTAATGAGATTGATGTTTACATGCAACCATTACTTAAAGATCTCAAATCTTTGTGGGAATTTGGTCTGGACACTTATGATGCTGCAAGTAATCAAATGTTTAGTATGCGTGTAGCTTTGCACTCCACCATTAGTGACTTTCCAGGTTATGCAATGTTATCTGGCTGGAGCACAAAAGGAAAGATGGCATGTCCCTGTTGCCATTATGAAACTTCTGCAACAAGCTTGCCATATAGCGGTAAGATTTGTTACATGGATCATCGTAGATTTCTTAGATAAGGACCACACTTGGCGCCATAATAAGAGGCAATTTCATGGAAAGAAAGAGGATAGAGAAGCACCTGTTCGCTTGTCAGGGACTGAAATTGCACAATTATTGTGTGATTTTAAAAACGATTTTGGAAAGAAAAAGAAGAAAAAGAAGAACAAGGATCAAAATCCATGGAGAAAAATTTCCTCGCTCTTTGATTTGCCTTATTGGCGTGATAACAAATATCGCCATAACCTTGATGTCATGCACATAGAGAAAAATGTCTTTGATAATCTCACAATGACATTGCTAAACATATCTGGAAAGACCAAGGATCACATGAAAGCACGCGAGGATTTGGCAGAGCTTAACATTATGCCAGAACTTCATCCTAAAGAAGGTAAAGATGGTAAAATAGAAATTCCTAAAGCCCTCTTTACGATGACTGCAGATGAGAAAAGGGCATTCTGTCTTGTCATGAAAAATGCCAGATTGCCTCAGGGTTATGCATCAAACATAAAACGTTGTGTGCAGGTTGGAGACTTGAAAATGTCTGGTTATAAGAGCCATGATGCACATTTTATGATGCATTATTTACTGCCGGTTGCTGCGAGTATAACTTTGCATGAGGATGTGGCTGCTCCTGTAATTAGACTGTGTAATTTTTTCAAATCTCTATGGTGCAAAGTGTTAGACCCTCAAGATCTTGACCATTTACAACGTGAAATTGCTGAAACTCTTTGTGAGTTTGAAAAGATCTTTCCCCCATCTTTTTTTGACATAATGGTCCACTTACTCATTCATTTGGTGGAAGAAATAAAGCTAGGTGGTCCAGTTGCATCAAGATGTATGTATGCAATTGAAAGATATTTACGAAAGCTGAAATCTCATGTAAGAAACAAGGCTCGGCCAGAGGGATCGATGGCAGAAGGTTTTCTAACCGATGAGTGCGTAACATTTTGCTCCAGATACTTAAACCATGGATCCAAACCAGAAAGGGGGCAACCTAACAATGTTCGTGAACCGCATTCCATGTTTCCCAGGATTGGCTATCCTCTGAAGGGAAAAGGAAGAACAAAGAAAAATGAACGTTTTGGCTTTAAGATTGACCTTGTGACATGGAATCAGGTGCACCACTATGTCTTATTGAATTGCGGTTGTGATGAAATCGAGAGATATATCAAGTAAGATATAACACTAATACTCTGTTACCACAATTTTTTACAAAAATAATCACTTTCTCATTTGTAGTTAAAACTGAAACAAGTATTTTTACTTTCTTGACAATACTGCAGTGAACATAAAGTCTCCCTTAGCACTCGAAATAAAAGAAAATGGGATACCCTTCACAATCACAACAAGGATTTCATCAACTGGTTTCGGGAGAAAGTTGAATATGAGCTTCAACAAGGGCATGAAGTATTAGGTCATATTAAAAGTTTATCAGTAGGACCTTCTCACTTAGCTAGAAGATACAGTGGATATGCCATCAATGGGTATAGTTTTCACACGATCAAACGTGATGCTAATTGTGTGACAGACAATAGCGGTGTCACATTAACAGCACTAACTCCTAGCTTTGCAAGTAGTAAGGATAGGAATCCAGTGGTGGGAGATGTCACTTATTATGGTTCGATACAAGATATCATTGAAATAAATTATAATGGTGATTTCAGTTTCGTATTATTTAGATGTATATGGTATTATGCTGAAAGAGATCATTATGGGCTAGCTCGAGTTAATCAATCCAAGTTCATTTCAAAAGAAGAGCCATTCATTTTGGCATCTCAAGCAAATCAGGCATTTTATGTTGAAGACCCGACCAAGAAGGGATGGTATTTCGCAATAGAAAATCGTCCTAAATATTACGTGGATGGAGTATTGAAAGTGGAGAAGCTTATTGGAAAAACTTAAAGTGTTGATTAGTTAAACGGTAAGAAATCTAATATTCAAATAATTTCCACACCTTGCTTGATACATATATAAAAAATTAAATATGAATCAGTTTTTTTGACGTAGTACTTTAAATATGAATCAACTTTTTTGACATAGTACTTTTGTAGAATCAGCTCTGGTATGTAGAGTTTAATCACACAATCAGGAACTACTCTTCATTTAGTTTTAAAGAACTAAAGAACTAATGCAGGCATGTTTATGTTCTTATGGGAGTTAATATAAACCCCCTTTCACTTTTAAGAAATTTAAAGTTATTAGTGTGTAATTCATATTGTCTTGAATTGATTTGTGCAGATGGGTAAAAAAAGGAATAACTCTGAGCGGGAAGGACTTGGGAAAGTCACAGAATACGAAAAGCAAAGGATGAAGATATTGGCATCAAATGAAGAAAAAATGCGTGCAGCTGGTTTTAGCACTCTAGCTAACAAGACGATCTTCCAGTCAAACAATGCGATAAGTACAAATAGACTAGCTTATTCACATGATGTATTTGATGATGAAGCGTACAGCCCGAGTGATGATGAGAATGCCGAACTTGACCATCTAAAGGTATGCTAACTCCTAGCTCATTATCTCATGAAAGACAACTACTTTGACATATAATAAATGGTTTCTGGAAATTGTTGTGTGATATATGTATCTATTCATGTTAATCTAATAGGTTCCAAAGAAAGGAAAAGGTTTGAGTAACAAGACAAGGAAGCAGTCACGCGGTGAGCCAAAGACTATGGGAGATGTTGTAAAACAGAGTTCAAAACATCAAAATCAACAGACTCCAGCGACATTGCGTCTTACTTGCAGTTTTTTTATTAAAAAAACAGGAGGAAAGCAAGACCAATAGAACAAAATGATACACGTGCAAGTGGCTGGATAGTATATTCTAGGAAAAGGAAAGGCAATCAAAGGTTTATGGAAACAAATCAGGAGCAAATCAATAAGGAGACATAATATAAAGAAGAGCACAATTAGTGGGATTACTCATTAATGGCTACAGTAGCACAATTTAAGGGATGGGACATCTATATTGATACACTTACTTTATTTATGCAGAATAATCTATTATAAATAAGGTCCTAGACTAGGAGAGGACGATATCTGGAGTCATTACAATAATTTAGAATAGTTGGGCAGAGGTTTATCTCTGTTGGAGGTTGCCTTCTAGGTATACCTTGTCGTTGTTATCTCTTTTTTTTCATTTCCGGAATAAAGAATAAAGATTTGCTATTCTGATTTAAGACCATCCTGCTTCTTTACTCTATCAAGTTGGTCCGACCTGCCACTTGACGATGCCAGCAACTCGCATGGATGAACGAGTCGAAGCGTTAGAGAAGGGTCAGGATGCATTCCGTACAGAAGTCAATCAACAATTCCTCAGTATCCACGAATCCCTTTCCTACTTGACTGGGTTACTGAATCAATCATCACTGGCCAAAGGACAGTTTGACTCCAGCACTAACATTCAGGATGCTTCCACCCTGGATTCATCGAAGGAGAAGTCCACAGACACTACTCCCCATCCTCGAGCCACGTCTCTAGATGATTGTCAAATCCCTATTCACCATATCAAATTACCAATTTTCTCTGGTACAGATCCCATGGGATGGCTAGCACGGGCAGAACAATTCTTTGCCATTCACTGTACTCGAGAGGATTTGAAGGTGGCGACGGCTTTCATTAGCATGGAGGGCCCTGCTTTGCATTGGATTCAATGGCTTCAGCAACACAACCCCCTGCTCTCGTGGGTGCAATTCAAGAGCGAACTGCTCGAAGAATTTGACGGTGAACTGTCCGGCCCCCTGTTTGAACAGTTGGCAGCACTTCGCCAGGAAGATACAGTTGCTGATTTCACCAACGAGTTCCGGGCTCGGTTGGCACAAATCCCTGGCCTCGCATCACATGTTCAATTAGGATTATACCTAAATGCTCTTAAACCGGAAATTCGTGTAAAGTTCCGACCAAGTGACGTGGTTGATCTCCGGACAGCCATGAATGTCGCAAAATCTGTGGAACGGGAGTTGCTATTTTCAGCAACAGGTCGCCTCATGGGCGGCTTCAACAACGCTAAGGAAATTAAAATAAACTGGTCCTCCGATGTTGGGCAAAGTGGGATTGATGGGAGAACACCGTACGGCCCAACTAAACAGTCTTCCTTGTTTTACCCAAAGCCCCGGCCTGATAGATCCACCACTTCTCAGCCTGAAAAGCATCTAGGGGTGCACACCACTTCATCACACGGCCCACCACAACATTTTTCTTCTACTCTCCGACACCAGGGGCAACCTTCTGCGTCAAAACCAGTTCGCCGTTTCAGCAACCGTGAATATTTGGACATGCGAGCCAAGGGACAATGTTTTCGTTGTAAACAACAATATAGTCCTATTCACGTCTGCCCAAATAAATCGCTCCAGATCCTCATTGCAGAGGACGATGAAGATGAACTTTCCAAAGAGATGAACCCAACCGACTGCCTAGAGGTTGATCACCCGCCTGCAGACTCGTCCCAAATTTTTATCTGTGATCTGCCCTTGACAGCACTTGGAGGTATCGATGGACCCAAAACCCTAAAGTTTTTGGGTTGGGTCGCAAACCAGGAGGTGGTTATCATGGTTGACAGTGGAGCTAGCCACAACTTCATCTCGGAGAAATTAAAGGACCACATCAACCATCCCTTGAACGCCACACATCGCTTTGGAGTACGATTAGGAGATGGCAGACAAGAACAATCGTCGGGTAAATACTCACAGTTGCCGGTCAATTTGGGACCAGTTACAATGTCTTTAGATTGCTATTTGTTTCCATTGGGCGGCGTTGACATCATCCTCGGGATGGCTTGGTTGGAGACTCTGGGGGATGTCACTGCTAATTTTGCCAAGCAGATTTTAAAATTTAAGGTGGACGACCAGTTAGTGCAATTGGTAGGTGACCCATCTCTGTCTCGCCTACCCATGACGTTCAATTCTCTGGAACGCATGACTTACATCGATACTTGCTACCTCTTTTGGAGTTTGGATGACGTGTCTCTCTCAACTTATGAAGGTAGTGATATCTCCTTGGCTCAACAAACTCAGTTAACAACATTCTTACATACTCACTGCCAAGTGTTTGGAGAGCCACATGGTCTTCCCCCTTCACGACTACATGACCATCAGATCATTCTGAAGGATGGAACAACTCCAGTCAGTGTTAAGCCATACCGGTATGGGCATAGTCAAAAAAATGAAATTGAACGGTTGGTGGAAGACATGTTGCTTGCAGGTATTATACAACCCAGCTCTAGCCCATTTTCCAGCCCAGTTCTCTTGGTCAAGAAAAAAGATGGCAGTTGGAGGTTTTGCGTTGACTACCGTGAATTAAACAAAGCTACGGTGCCGAATAAATATCCCATTCCAGTCATACAAGAGATGTTGGATGAGCTCCACGGCGCCCGATATTTCTCTAAAATTGACCTTCGTTCGGGCTATCATCAAATTCGAGTGGCTCCTCAAGATGTGCCAAAAACAGCGTTCCGTACTCACTCAGGCCACTACGAGTTCCTAGTCATGCCTTTCGGATTGATGAATGCGCCAGCCACTTTTCAGCAAATTATGAATGACATTTTTCGTCCATACCTTCGACGCTTTGTCCTCGTTTTTTTTGATGACATATTAATATATAGTGTGACGTGGGAAGACCATTTGCAACATCTTACTGTGGTGATGGGCATTCTGAAGCACAATCAGTTCAAGGCAAATGAAAAAAAGTGCAGTTTTGGAAAGACATCAGTAGAATATCTTGGGCATATTGTATCCCAATTCGGGGTAGCTATGGACCCTTCAAAAATCAGCAGTGTGCTTCGTTGGCCCCAACCGCAATCTTTCAAGGCTGTCCGGGGATTCTTAGGGCTCACTGGCTACTACCGTCGGTTCATTCGGGATTATGGTAAGATTGCGCAGCCTCTTACTGCCTTGTTGAAGAAAGATTCTTTAGCCCGATTTCAATGGTCGCAACCTGCCCAATCAGCTTTTGAGGCACTGAAAGCGGCAGTAACCTCTGCTCCTGTTCTTGCAACCCCAGATTTCTCTCTACCATTTCTGATTGAATGTGATGCCTCCGGTACAGGGGTGGGGGCTGTTTTGATGCAAGGACTACGTCCTATTGCATATTTTAGCAAGGCATTGTCCGGTCGCACGTTGGCCAAATCTGCTTATGAGAAAGAATTGATGGCGCTAGTTTTAGCCATTCAGCACTGGAGGCCATATCTTATAGGCAGAAAGTTTGTGGTCAGAACCGACCACAGAAGCCTACGACATCTACTCCATCAGAGAGTCACCACACCCTCTCAACAAGATTGGATTTCTAAGCTCCTGGGATATGATTTTGAAATTACATACAAACCAGGGAAAACCAACAATGCAGCAGATGCATTGTCACGTCAGCATGAGACAATGCACTTATCTGCGATTTCTCTACCAGTTTGGGCGGATTGGAGTGAGTTAGAATCAGCTATCTCTAGAGATGCTTATTTGCACTCTATTTATGAGCAACTCCAACGCGACCCCGCCAGCAGCCCACCATTCCAGTTGATTAATGGGCGACTTTTTTACAAGGGTCGAATAGTTCTCCCAGCCAATTCACCTTGGATTTCGAAGCTTCTAGAAGAATTTCACTCAACACCTATGGGAGGTCACTCTGGAGCCTATCGAACCTACCGTCGTTTGGCCGCGAACGTGTACTGGAAAGGAATGATGAAACGGGTGCAGCAGTTTGTATCTGAGTGTCTCATATGTCAAAAAAATAAGTATGAGACCTTGTCACCAGCTGGGCTTCTTCATCCACTGCCCATTCCATCTGCTATATGGGAAGACATTGTTATGGACTTCATCACGGGCCTCCCTCGCTCCAATGGATTCGATTGCATTTGGGTGGTCATTGACCGCTTCACAAAATATGCACATTTTGTGGGACTACGCCACCCGTTTACTGCCAGATCTTTGGCAGACGTGTTTGCCAAGGAAATTGTTCGCTTACATGGGGTACCACATTCCATAGTAAGTGACCGGGACCCAATTTTCTTGAGTAACTTTTGGACTGAATTTTTTGCCAAGTTAGGCACCAAACTGCGGATGAGTACGTCATATCACCCACAAACCGATGGGCAGTCAGAGGTTGTTAATAGGTGTCTCGAACAGTATTTAAGGTGTTTTACTTCCGAGCAGCCAAAGCAATGGGGTCACTACTTGCATTGGGCAGAATACTGGTACAACACTTCCTTCCAGGGAGCCGCGGGGTATACCCCTTTTCAGACACTGTATGGGCGAGCAGCACCAACACTAGCTCAATATTTACCGGGGGAATTTAAAGTGGCTGCAGTGGCAGATGATCATGAGGATCGCAATGAGATTCTACGGCAGCTCCGTTACAATTTGGAGCGGGCTCAACAGCGAATGGTTAAAGTTGCCAATGCCAAACGTCGCGACTTGGAATTTCATGTGGGTGACAAGGTCCTCCTTAAGCTCCGACCGCACAGGCAGACCACAGTGCAGAAAAGGATCAATCAAAAACTGGCCCCAAGATATTTTGGTCCTTTTGTCATCATCCGTAAATTAAGTGCAGTTGCTTACAAGCTTGCACTTCCCCCATCAGCTAAGGTCCATCCCGTTTTTCATGTCTCCCAACTAAAACGAGTTACTGGAGAACATCCCGCTCTAGCAGAACTTCCAGAGGATTTGGTGGTTGAAGACCCAGTGTTCGTTCCTCATGATATTATAGCTTCAAGAAAAATGAATGGGGTCCATCAGGTTTTGGTTCACTGGGAAGGCAGACCTACCGATGAAGCCACCTGGATGGATGCTGCAGATTTTCGCGGTCAGTTTCCCCACACCAGCCTTGTGGACAAGACTGTTTCCTTGGACGGCGACAATGATACACGTGCAAGTGGCTGGATAGTATATTCTAGGAAAAGGAAAGGCAATCAAAGGTTTATGGAAACAAATCAGGAGCAAATCAATAAGGAGACATAATATAAAGAAGAGCACAATTAGTGGGATTACTCATTAATGGCTACAGTAGCACAATTTAAGGGATGGGACATCTATATTGATACACTTACTTTATTTATGCAGAATAATCTATTATAAATAAGGTCCTAGACTAGGAGAGGACGATATCTGGAGTCATTACAATAATTTAGAATAGTTGGGCAGAGGTTTATCTCTGTTGGAGGTTGCCTTCTAGGTATACCTTGTCGTTGTTATCTCTTTTTTTTCATTTCCGGAATAAAGAATAAAGATTTGCTATTCTGATTTAAGACCATCCTGCTTCTTTACTCTATCACAAACCGTATGCAACATGATGACCCGCACACAATGGGCCCCACATCATTTGCATTGTTGCGTCATAAACTGGTAATAATGTTCTTGATTTAATCATTTCTCCCAGGTCATTCTGTTACTGATTTTATTTTAAATATCACTTCAAAAATAGTTTTTTATATTGTTTCTGTGGTAATGAATAAAAGTCAGAAAGCATGAAAGATGGTCATTCACAGAAGCATCTTTGACGATCTATTACACTAGCTTCTTGTTTCCCTGCATGTCTTTTTGGTTCATTTTCTTAAACCAGATGCCATTGTTTTAATGTAATACCTTATTTCTTTAATTGCAATTAAAGATGACTATAATTTATTTAATTGATCTATTCTCTCGTATATGTTTTTGTAGAAACAAAGTGATCTTAATAATCAAGATCCACCTCAGTCGAAGGTCTACAAGGAATCGAGGCAAAGAATTCCGGGAAAGCATTACTTGACCAAATTTGACAAACCTGCTGAAAATATAGTGAGTTAATAATGTTGTACAGTGACTAAATAAGAATATATATGAACTTGCTAATCAATTTTTTCCTTTCTTATTATTTCCGATTTAAAAAGGCCAAAATGAGTGAGCTACAATTGCAGCAAGAATGTGGAGAAAAAGATAATACACAAGATCCCTATTACCAAGTGATTGATAAGCCTGAACAAAACGGACGTTTACGCCTTCATGGTAGAGGTATGAACAAATCTAAATTGAAGAAATGTGATAAGAATTCTGGCTACATATTTCCAGCAGAGTTCATGGAAAGTGTTAAAGCGGCATTAGTACCAAATATCAAAGAAGACTTGGCACGAGAAGTAACTCCAAATGTGGCATCCATTATACTGTCACAAATAAAGGAAGCGAACCCGGGAATCAATCTTGTTATTCCACAGCTTTGTATCACCTCAAGAGATGAATTGCCTCACGAAGTGAATGGGTCAAATGGGCGACATTCTGATGGAACAGATTCATTTCATAAGGTAATGTTCCTCTCTATATTTTGTTTAAAGCTAGTTTGAAGCCTTACTATAGGAGAGCGATTCTTTAAGATTTAAACTCTGAAAAGATATACTGAACCAAAATCTTTATCTTCTTGGCGATAGAAAACTCTTTCTGAAAAATGTACTGTGAGAAATGTGTTATGCATATCTTTCAAATATAAACTCATTGCTGCTAGTTTATGTGTAAGAATTTGTTGTTTCGATATGTTTTCATTATTCTGGGGAGTTTCGTAGATTTAGAACACAACTATCTATATTTAAATGATCTCATTCATTTCAACAAAGATGCCTGGATAGAGTTAGTCATGCTTTTTGATTTATTTTTGAATTAATACATACTGTACATTGTTGTGTGTTTCTGTACATAATGTTCACCATGTGAAATGTACTCCATGTAAATTTCACTATCAGTGGTATTGTAGATTAAAAATATACTTCCCTAAAGTCTTAGTTGATTCATGGATCTTGGCATTTTGATTTCATTTTGTTCTTAAATTGCTCCATTTCAAGTTTGCTTTAATTTGTCGGGTAACTGTATTCTTAATCTATGCAAGGAAAAGTGTATCCAATGTTTTGAATGATTCTATTTACCTTTCAGTGTCTTCCTAATTTACTCTATTGATTTTTATTTTTTATATTGAAGTGTATTGCAATTGTACATTTTACAGACAAGAGATGCACATGACGAAGAAGAAATGGAATCAAATGACGAATGATGTTTCTCTATGAAGTACTTCTGCAAACGGGAGAGATTTTGGATATGCGAGCACTTTTTTTAGTTAATTATAGTGTAACTTTGGATATGAAGTTCGTGAGCTTGTTCTCAAACTCTAGAATTCCACGAAGATTTAGAACCTACTAGCAAGTACTTATGGCTATTTGATTTTTTGTGATATTTAGCTAGCTGGTGACATTTACAGTGGATTGAATTGGCATTATTTTTTTGACTGGGAGTTGACATTAATTAATCATGTTTGTACGTGCATTATATTCTATTTTAAATGGAGAGCTTATTAATTATGGAATTGTATGATGTTTTATGGATTGGTAGTTTATGCGTGCATGTATATGTGCCTGTATATATATATATACACATCCCACACACATATATTCTTTAAACCGTTACATTAGGTCAAATCTTATCAACCTTACGTATTGTGAATAACTGTTACACATATTCTATAAAGTGTTACATTTGTTTGAGTTAGAACTGTTACTTTTGATTCTATTGTAATGCTTTGATTTTGTTGTAACACTTTCAATAGATCAAGAAAAGTGTTACAATTGATATCAAAACCATTACACACCGTTACAATTGATCAAATGTAACGGCAGCAAATGTAACACATCAAAAGTGTTACAATTAACGTATTGTAATGGTTATTCTGACCAATTGTAACAGTTTTGAGCGTTGCAAAAGACCTCAAAATGTAGTAGTGGTTTGACGCATGATTAATTATAACACAGGGGGGTTTGACGCATTTTTTAAATCACAGGGGGCTAATGCCCCGAATTTTTATTTCACTAGGGGGTTTGGTGCATTAAACCCAAAAACACATGTACCACTCTTACTCTCAAACCCTTCCATTTTTCAATGTTAGCTTGAATTTTCAATTTTCACTTTTACGAGCATTAAGCCGTTAATCAATTTCATTTAGATTTGGGTAATTCTATACACAGCCCCCAATTTACTAAGTACAACCACCATATTTTACAATTCCTAATATATCCTTAACATAGTGTTCCGTAAAAAAGTCGTCATCTTTGAGTGCTGCGCAGGGGAGCTATGGTTCTGCCGCAGCGAACCATGTAGATGAACTGGAATCGGAGTTGCAGAGCCTGTGGCCTTGTAGGAAACGTGGCTCTCTTGCCATGAAATTACTAAATTAGAGTTGGAAAGCTTCAATCTTTCAGTATAGAGCTTCTTCACAAATCATAATATCATTTCACTCATGTTGAAAAGGAAATAAGGTTACATATAAGAATTAGATTCACTAACCCACAAATTCACGCAATCCATACACTAACCCACAATTTTTTTTGTTTCAATTGATTTCTTTTTCATTCGTGTTTCTTCTTTAGTTCTGTAGATTTTCTTCATTGATTTGGAAACCAACGAAATGGGGTCCTTTCCCCTACGCTAAAAATCTGCAACGAAACTCTTCTCTGGTCCATTGCGCCTCAGCCACAGTTCTATTGCTTCGCCCCCTGTGAAGGACTGCTTTCCCAGAGCTTTTTTTCCCTCTTCGCCATGGAAAGAAAGGGCCCAAATGGAAGCTGGATCCTCGGCACTCCATCATCACCGCATGCCTCATCATTGATAGATACCTTCCCTTGATCCTGGTAGCCGGTGGCCGTTTTCTCGCCTGCCGGCTGAGTGGCCACCCCATGTATTCCTTCGATGGAAATAATGGCCAGTAAGGCAGCTGCTTTTGGACGGAACACTATGTTAAGGATATATTAGGAATTAGTAAAATATGGTGGCTGTACTAAGTAAATTGGGGGCTGTGTATAGAATTACCCTTTAGATTTCAGAGCATTTTAAACTTTTAACATCAACCAATTTGGACTTTTTATTGTTCACTTTTTCATATTTAGATCCAAATTTGGATTTGCAAAATTTTCGACATTAGCCACTTTGGATTTTAATGATTCGTTCTTTGATATTTAGACCGGATTTTGATTTTGTTTCTTTCACTTTACTTTCAATTTTTTTAATTTGGTTCTTTCAATTGTCCATCTTCTTAATTATTCTTATACCGGTAATTACCTCAATGAATTATTTTATACTTTTTGTATGGTTAATGCATACTTGCATAAATTGGGAGTAAAGGTGTGCAGTTGAGTGCGGCTTTATTAACCCTCTGGTGAACATACACGAAGAAAGACTCATATACATATATCAAGTCGACGCTGATCCCCTCCCAAATTCAACCTTATTTTCTTCGTACCGCATTGTTGGACTCAACTCTACCAAGAAGGAGAAAAGAAAAATACATCTGAAAATCAAGTAGTGATGCAATACGGAGTATAAAATACGTTGTGCAGCTTGACGTGTCAATGACAACAAAAGTCCTAGGTCCCTTGCCGGAGCAGTCGCTGTTGGGTTGGGAATGTTAGAATGTAAACTTGATTTTGGGCTAAGTTAATAATTGATGTTTGTTGTAATGGGCAAAGCCCAAAATAATTAGGAGTGTTCTAGAGAGAAATGTTCTAGAAAGTTTCTAGAGTGTGAGACTTCTAGAGGCATTCTAGAGAATAATTAATAATAGAGTATTCTAGATAAGGAGAATTCTACAGAACTCTCCACCATTTATTGAGGAGGTAAGTAGTATAAATATGTGTAGTTGTGCTCATTTGTAATCAAGCATCAAGCTAAGAAATCTTCAAGCAATAAAATACAAGTTCTCTCTTCTTCCATCCTCTTCTAATTAGCTAAAAGCTTTTCCTACTTACACAATTATCTTCTTAACGTCCTAAAATACTTAGCCTCTACCTTTAATATTCCTACAAATTGGTATCAGAGCCATGGCTAACGGGATGCAATCCTTTCAATTCCCTCGCCTAACCAAAGACAACTATAGTACTTGGTGCATCCGAATGAAGGCAATACTAGGTTCACAAAAGGTGTGGGATTTGGTGTTGAATGGCTACGTTGAACCGGAGGATGAAAGTACTCTTAGTGCACTCCAAAATGATGCATTAGAGAAGGCTCGGGAGAAGGATCAAAAGGCAATGACTCTCATTCATCAATGCTTGGATGACAATCAACTTGTGAAGGTTGCAAATGCAACTACTTCAAAGCAAGTTTGGGAGATTCTTCAAAATACATATCGTGGAGTCGTAAAACGCGTTCGTCTCCAAACACTTAGAGGTGAGTTTGAGTCTCTTCAAATGAAGGAATCCGAGTCTATTTGTGATTATTTTGATAGAGTTGAGAAGGTAGTAGATGAACTAAGGAGGAATGGAGAAAATTTGGAAGATACTAGAGTGATAGAAAAAATTCTTCGCTCTTTGACTCCAAATTTTGAGCATGTGGTAGTGGCTATTGAGGAATCACATGATATAGACTCGATGACTATAGACCAACTTAACGGATCACTAGTGGCCCATGAAGAAAAAATGAAAAAGAAGAAAGTGCAATATCCGTTGGAGCAAGCACTTTATACACAACTTTCATTCAAAAGAGGTGATGGTCAAAGAGGGCGAGCTAGGGGCCGTGGACGAGGTCGAGGCCGAGGAAGAGGACATGGTGAAAATCACCAAGAACACGAAGAAGAGAAAAAACAACACTTCAAGCCGACAAGAGGTCGTGGAAGAGGCGGTTACCAAAGGTATGCGAAATCACAAGTTAAATGCTATAATTGTGACAAATTTGGTCATTACGCTTCCAATTGCAAATCTAATTATTGTGAAGTGGAGGAAAAGTTTAACCCCATCAAGGATGAAGTTGATCTTACCTTATTGATGGCACATGATCTTAAAGAAAAAGAAAGAAAGAGTATGTGGGTGTTAGATACCTGGGCTAGCAACCACATGACCGGCGACAAAACCATGTTCGCGGAAATTAAGCAAGCCAATGGAAAAGTCATATTTGGAGACGAGTCAAAGGTGTTGGTGGAAGGAAGAGGTAACATCTTAATCCGTCTAAAAGATGGTAGTCACCAATTTATTTCCGATGTTTATTATGTGCCCAATTTGAAAAATAATATTTTAAGTTTGGGGCAACTTCTTGAAAAAGGTTATGATATCAATCTAAAAGATAATAATCTTTTTCTAAGATGTGAAGGAAGATTAATAACCAAAGTGCCAATGACAAAAAATAGAATGGTTTTATTGGAGATCCAAAACGATGAAGCAAAATGCTTACATTCATGTTTAAAAGATGATTCGTGGTTATGGCACTTAAGGTTTGGGCACTTGAACTTTGGTGGCTTAAATTTATTATCAAGAACCAAAATGGTTGATGGGATGCCAGTTATAAATCATCCAAATCAATTGTGTGAGGGGTGTCTTTTAGGAAAACATGCAAGAAAAGGTTTTCCAAAAGAATCAAATTTTAGAGCTAAGAGGCCCTTGGAATTAATTCATGCCGATGTTTGTGGACCCATTAAACCAAGTTCATATGGAAAGAATAATTATTTTCTTCTTTTCATTGATGATTATTCTAGAAAAACTTGGGTCTATTTTCTAAAAGAAAAGTCGGAAGTCTTTGGGTCATTTAAAAAATTTAAGGCCCTTGTAGAAAAGGAAGTTCGGCATGAAATACAAGCCATGAGATCCGATAGAGGAGGTGAATTTACATCAAATGAATTTAATGAATTTTGTGAAAATAATGGGATTCGCCGTCCTTTAACGGTTCCATATTCACCACAACAAAATGGCGTGGTTGAAAGGAAAAATAGAACTATTCTTGAGATGGCTAGAAGCATGCTAAAAACCAAGAATATGCCGAAAGAATTTTGGGCCGAAGCGGTTGATTGTGCTGTGTATGTTTTAAATCGTTGTCCAACTAAAAGTCTTGACAACAAGACACCTCAAGAAGCATGGCGAAAGAAGAAACCAAATGTTTCTCACCTTCGAGTTTTTGGAAGTATAGCATATGCTCATGTGCCGGATCAAAAACGTTCGAAGCTTGATGATAAAAGTGAGAAGTTTGTGTTTATTGGATACGATAAACACTCGAAGGGATATAAGCTATACAATCCCGTCACAAAGAAAATCAATGTGAGCCGAGATGTCCAATTTGATGAAGAAGCCTCTTGGGATTGGAGTGTTCAAGAAGATGAGAATTACAACTTCTTCCCGCTCTTTGAAGAAAATGAAGAACAAGAGGAGCATGATGACCAAGCGGCTCAAGAACCAAACACTCCACCTCACTCACCATCCATCCAAGGAAGTCCATCAACCACCGAGGAAGGCTCAAATGAAAGAACTCCCCGTTATAGAAGCTTACAAGAGATATATGAGGTAACACAAAATTTGGATGAAATAACTCTTGTTTGTCTTCTTAATGATTGTGAACCAATAGGTGTTCAAGAGGCGCTAGAAGACAAGAAGTGGAAAAATGCTATGGACGAGGAGATGAAGTCACAAAGAGGCACAAGGCTATCAACACTAAATGGGTATACAAAGCAAAGAAAAATGCCAAAGGAGAAATTGAAAGATACAAGGCAAGGTTGGTGGCGAAAGGGTACAAGCAAAGGGCCGGTATTGACTATGACGAGGTATTTGCTCCCGTTGTCCGCTTAGAAACTATAAGATTACTTATTTCAATTGCGGCTCAAAATAATTGGAGATTGTACCAAATGGACGTAAAATCGGCTTTCTTAAATGGTTATTTGGAAGAAGAAGTCTATTTGGAACAACCCCCGGGTTATATAATTAAAGGGCAAGAAAATAAAGTTATAAAATTAAAGAAGGCACTTTATGGATTAAAACAAGCCCCAAGAGCTTGGAATACTAGAATAGACAAGTACTTCCAAGAAAATGGTTTTCTAAGGTGCCCTTATGAATATGCCCTTTATGTAAAAACAAATGAAGATGGAGATATTTTGATTGTGTGCTTATATGTGGATGATTTGATATTCACGGGTAACAATCCAAGTATGTTTGATGCTTTCAAGAAAGAAATGAGCCGTGAATTTGAGATGACGGATATGGGACTTATGTCATACTACCTCAGAATTGAAGTCGATCAAAGTGATAGAGGAATATTTATTTCCCAAGGAGGTTATGCAAGAAAAATTCTCAAGAAATTTAAGATGGATGGGTGCAAGCCGATTGACACACCAGTCGATTATGGGACAAAATTCTCCAAGTTTGATGAAGGAGATAAAGTTGATCCGACTATGTTGAAAAGTTTGGTTGGGAGCTTGCGCTACTTAACATGTACGAGGCCCGATATTCTTTTTGGAGTGGGACTTATTAGCCGCTATATGGAAGCTCCAACATCTATCCATATGAAGGCCGCCAAAAGGATTCTATGCTACCTAAAAGGTACGATTAGCTTTGGATTGACTTACTCATCTTCTAAAGATTATAAGTTGTTTGGTTATAGTGATAGCGATTGGGGCGGAGATATTGATGACCGTAAGAGTACAACCGGGTTTGTACTTTACATGGGGGATATGCCTTTCACATGGTCTTCAAAGAAGCAACCCATTGTGACACTTTCGACTTGTGAAGCTGAATATGTTGCTGCCACGTCATGTGTATGTCAAATCATTTGGCTTCGAAGATTATTGAAGGAAATTCACATGCCGCAAGAAGATGTAACCAAGATTTATGTTGATAACAAATCGGCCATTGCACTTGCAAAAAATCCCGTCTATCATGACCGAACCAAACATATTGATACTCGCTACCATTTTATTCGTGAATGTGTCGAGAATAAGGAGGTCCAAGTGAAGTATGTGAGGTCGCAAGATCAAGTTGCGGATATTCTTACAAAACCTCTCAAGCATGAAGACTTCAAGCGATTGAGAAGAATGCTCGGAGTTGGAAATCAAGTTTAAGGAGGGATGTTAGAATGTAAACTTGATTTTGGGCTAAGTTAATAATTGATGTTTGTTGTAATGGGCAAAGCCCAAAATAATTAGGAGTGTTCTAGAGAGAAATGTTCTAGAAAGTTTCTAGAGTGTGAGACTTCTAGAGGCATTCTAGAGAATAATTAATAATAGAGTATTCTAGATAAGGAGAATTCTAGAGAACTCTCCACCATTTATTGAGGAGGTAAGTAGTATAAATATATGTAGTTGTGCTCATTTGTAATCAAGCATCAAGCTAAGAAATCTTCAAGCAATAAAATACAAGTTCTCTCTTCTTCCATCCTCTTCTAATTAGCTAAAAGCTTTTCCTACTTACACAATTATCTTCTTAACGTCCTAAAATACTTAGCCTCTACCTTTAATATTCCAACAGGGAGAAGAAACAAGGATAAGATATGTTAGGAAAGCAGAGTTATAAATAACAATATTGTCGGTCTGATTTTGGTCTGGCTTCTTCTTTGACCAAGAATTTTATCCACTTCAGAGTCCAGATGAATGTGAGATATGTTCTTTTAGTCCCTGTTTGGTTGGAGGGTTTCAGAAGGGAGAGGAGGAAAGTGAGTGGTTTGTGTGTGTTTGGTTGAAGGAAATAGGGGGAAGAGGAGGAAAGTCGAAGGCTTCCAAAATCCTCCACTTTCTCACTTCCTCCCATTCTCAACCCCAAATAGGGGTATTTCGGAGGTATTGTGTTGATAACCACAAACTATCCATCTCCGACGTGAATGGACCAAATGTTATAGTAAAAAAAATTAAAAATTCGAAAATTTAAAAAAAAAAAATTAATAAAGTGATAATTGAAATTTTCAAAAATTGAAAATTCGAAAATTCAAAAATGAAAAATTCTAAAATAAAAAACTAAAAATTGAAAAAATCAATAATTAAAAATTTAAAAAGTAAAAATTCAAAAACTCAAAAAAATATATTATGACTTATGACCTTAGAAGTAATATTCACAATAGTTAGAGATGTATCTATTTTTTTTAAGTAAGCTACCAAATAAAGGTAAATTAGAAAAATATTTTCACCCTTCCTCCTATTTCCTCTAACCAAACACAAATTTTTTATCAAAATCCTTCCTTCCATTTCCCTTTCCTTCTCTCCTTGACTTAGTTGACTCTTCCCTTCCCTCCCCTCCTTTGAACCAACCAAGGCCTTAGAGATATCTAGAAGTGGTGTGTCTCGTCAATGTAATCGATGGAAAGGTGAATTTCCACTCTTCATAGTTGGCATGTCTTGTTCAACCTAGTATTTTTGAGGTCTCAATTACTACTCGCTTTCTTTGTGAACCACCCTCGTCACTTCAGGAGAAGGATAGCCACTCTGTTGGATCTCCTTTTTAGTGGTTGGTCAAACCGATTCAAACACTTGCCTAGTAGAATTTCCTTTGTTAGTTGTTGGTCAAATCAATTCTCCCTTTCTGGCGGCTAGTGAAGACAAAGATTTGTATGTTTTATTTTTGGAATAGCAAGTGCAAGAAGATTATTACACTAGAGCGATCTAGAAGGATACGCGGTGTCATTCCATTGTAATCTTAAATTATTCATTACTTGTTTCTTTACTACGTAGTATCATTTAAAGAATAAATAAGTTATTTTATGGGAAAAAATGCTAAATAACCTTAAAAAATAGGCTACGTGAAGTTAGTAGCTTCAATTTCAGTTATTTAAATACATAGCACTTTTCTTGTTAATATAAAGCCGTAAATTTTTAAGTTCCATATCTAACCCTTCTTCCTAATTATGATAACAAATACCCTTTTATATACTGCGTATCATAAATGGACACCAAGTAATCTGGTGCTAACATTCTGAGGCAAAGGCCGTCTCAAACTACGTACTTCGTCGTTTATATCCGTGCTTCGCTATTTTGGAGATTGGAAGGAGCCTGAGAATGATGGAAGCACTCCCTCTCCCCTGACCGCCACTGCAGCACTGCTGTTATGATGATTGTTCTCATCAGTCATCACCATGGATTTCAAAATGAGGATGTATGGACCCAAGTCCAGCACATGGATTTTCCAACATTGCTAGCAAGATTGGAAGGAAATTGCGGATTGATAGAGATCGTTAATGGTTGAGAGACCTGCCATAAGGCTACAATGGACAAAGTGCATCGACAGTTTTTAATAGAGGCTATCTAGTTTATTTTTACTAATCTATAACATTAACTTAAAGGCCTATATTTAAATGTGTATATACACCCAATTTTCTCTTATTTTATTTCAAAAAACGATTTGCAAGTCTGAGGGGAATTGGTGTTTAAGAAAAATAGGTTCTAATTTAAATTAAAATATACTTCGTCACGATATAAAATTGTAGCCCGATCTCCCCTGCTCGCCAAGAACAGCCCCCCCCCCCCCCCCAGTATTCCAACCAAACACACACTAAAAGTTGAAAAGGAATCGGTAATGTGTTACCGTGTGCATATGATAACAAAGGCATTGACTTTGGTTTTCAATTGGGAACTTGTATCTCGAGCTTTAAGCAGTGGAAGTAATCATCCCGGCATCCAACAAATATGCTTCCGCCAATCATCACAGGGGAAGAGAAGATTTCACCTTCAAGTTTCAATTTAGCAAATTCCTGGATCATATCTCCCCCGGACGACTTTCTTGCTGCCTTATTACGATCTGAGTCAACTTGAAGCACATGAATACTTCCAGAACTCGTGCATGCACAGATGAACCTGTAAAATGTAAAGCCATATATGCCATTACTGATCTTTTAGCTACTTTTCTCCTATATATCGACTTTTAGAAGCAATTGGAAATTTGAAACTACAGATTCACCTCCGCGGCAGGGTTTGGCGATCATGTGTCAGTAGCAAGTGCTCGTCGATATATGCTGATGCAGTGATGGGATCTTCAACGCTGTGTTTCCAGAGCAATTTCCCGTTTTTCTGCCACATTATTAAGGGTCAGTTTGGAACTTGCGAAAAGTAATATAAAAAAAGGAAGGAAAACAGACGAAATATTGAAGGAAATAAAATGTGGGAGGATAAAAAAAAGTTCAAACTCAGCATATCAATTTTAGATCTTCATTCATATTAATTTTATTGAAATATTTCTATTATGATACAACGACTACGAAATCTAAATATAGGTAACACAGTAACACTTTTAGTTTTATTTATCAAATTTTAATTCTTTTTGCATTTTCCAGGGTAAAACCAAACACTGAAAACCCATATTACGGGAGGTCACCGACTCACTCTCCCTTACGGGAGGTCCCGGGTTTGAAACTCAATGGAGTGAGTGTCAGCCCTGATTACTCCAGGCCCCCTCCCCTAGACCCCCTAGAGTCAAAAAAAAGAAAAGAAAAAATCTGTGTTTTATATCCTTCCCCTACCATTTATTAGTGTCTAACATACTACGTATTACTAGGGTTATAAACGAATCGAATAATTTTGATTCGATTCGAGATTCAAATTCGAAAATGTTTATTCGAATTTGAGTAAGAAGAATACGAATACGAATATAAATCTGTTTTTTTATTCGAATAGTTTTCGAATACGAATACGAATACAAATACTATGATATTCTATTCGAACAATATTTGAATATATATATTCATACAATATATATTACTCCTTATAAATAAATATAATTCAATGTAAAAATATTAATGACATAATATTTATGTACAAAAACTAGTAGGTATTTTGCATGTTTTAGTTTAAATGTTCTTACTTTGCTAAGTCAAAATATCTTATTTTAGTTATAAATTTATAATTCGCGGTTGATTTATTTATACTGATATTATATTTCAAGAAGCGACTTGTAGAAACATGTACTATCAAAATGAGGTAAAAGGGGCAAATTATACGTTATAATTTTAATTATTTTCATAATTGAATTTTGATGTTTTTCGAATACGAATATTCGAATAGTATGCGAACAATATTCGAATATATTTGAATATACCAAACGAATCAAATACGAATATGAATATTCGATAATTATACGAATACGAATAATATTGTCAAGTATTCGATTCGATTCGTTTGCAACCCTATGTATTACTTTATTCCCAAAAAATCATACTACGTATTACTTAAAATGCTATATCAAATGCATGCACAAAAATTAAAAATTTAAAAGTGAACAGCTTAACCCTATCTCTGCTACACTTATGAGAGGATTATCTCTCAACCCAACACATTTCCATCTCCAGAAACAGAAACAGCCAAGGAAAGGGAAAATCATAACTCCATAAGGTAACCAAGCATACCAAGTTAAATGAATAGATGCATCCATCTCTTGAACAAACAAGCACCTATCAAGATATTGCTCTTTTAGTTACACAAGAAGCATGCTAATTTGGAGTGCTGCATTAACAAATCCACATGTATAGTAGTGAACTTGCCAACTTGGATATTCAAAGAAACTACATGAAAGACCTGAGATGTCAATGAATGCGACATGCATGGTCCCGCAAATATTGGACCTCCTGTTCTTCCCTGATTCATAATGAAAGGGTGTCTTACAAATACCACTGGTTGAAGAAAAGTCAAAGAAATGAACACAAACCTTTATAAAAAATTAGGATGGAGAAAAGCTGTAAAGCTATAATGACTAAAATGGTATAGAATACATTATACACAATTTCTAAATGTCAAAATCCAAAAGATCCAATAAGCCAAATAGAGTGTTGAATAAAAAGAATGCATTTCAATAATCAATGCACCACATAGCTGGTCTCTTTTAAAGGGATGAAAATGTTTTATCATAGCATTGATTAGTCATGAGTTAAAGAACGGTCTTAATCAGTCCATGTACCGCAGTTCATTTTTTTATTTTCATTTACCCCAGTGCCGCAAAGGCTCCCACCTACGGTGGGGTAAGGGGGGTCGGATGTACGCAGTCTTACCCCTGTACTAAAGCACAGAGAGACTTTTTCCGGATGACCCATAGTGAAAATCGCGTCCAAAATTGCATGGACTGACTGCTGCTTCATAACAAAGAAGCACAGACAGTTTAGTGAGTCATTTTGCTTTATTCCATCATATTCTCAAGCCAAAAAAATAATGAATCTTTGGCTCTATTGCAAATGATGGAAATCCATGTACCGCAATTAGGAATCCAAAATGCATTTTCCGAAATTCCAAATGCACCAAAACAAAGCAAATGTCTAGCATAAGTACTAGATATTAGAAGCAAAAATCCCTGCGGTAACATTGTAAATGGACATGAATGGGTTATTCGCAATTCACCAAATTTCAATTCTTCAAGAAAATTATAAATTACTCACAAAGTCAAAGCACATATGTTACTTGAAAAAGGGACAAAATACCTTCCAAACAATTGATCCTCTCACGTCCAGAGCAAGTACACTTCCATCAACTAAGCAGCATATCACTAAAACACCACAATTAAGATAAATAAATATCTACTTGACATTCTGAAATGAAATTACATAAACTCTGTGAGCCTACTTTACTGGAACACCCATAGATGCTTACTGTTTCAAATCTGACTAAAATTGCCATTACAATTTACAAACCCAGAAATAAGGATCATATGACAAAACTTACCTATTCCACAAGACGTGTTTATGGAAAGCGGCCCAAAAACAGGGGCTCCCAGATCTTTTATCCATAGCACACAATATAGTTGAGCCTGCATGGTAAAGTATTACTTAGATACTACACCAAGCTGACTGATCAAATCAACTTGAAGATAGTATGAGATAGATACAAAATGAAAAGCACCTCCTGAGATACTGCAGTGAGCCGGCCACTTGTTGATGCCACATAAAGTTTTCCTTGCATCTATACAGAGATGGAACACAGTTAAAAGTGCAATCCGTGAACAAAAAAATAAATCATAAATACTTTAGTTCACAGCCTTGCTCACTCGCTTAACAGAGTCAATTAAATAGTACACAAATAAATGCATTTACTATTAATAGTAATCAAACCCCCACCTCATCAATTGCAGGGGAGCCAAATATGCTTCCACCACATGATATTTTGAAAACACAGCAATAGTTTTCGTAGTCCAGAGCATATAGGTTGTGGTCGTGTGACCCACACCTGCATACCATTTTTTTGCTAGATAAGAGGAATAAAACTCATCAAGAAGAATAACATACGAGAGCAGAGTATGACCGTAAGTATTACCTTCTTAAGTAGTCCTGCTAAAAAACTTAAGAAGGCCTTTTAATAAATTTAAATTGTATGACCCCCTCATCTTTTATTTCTTTCTTGTTTTTTATCCTTTTATCTTTATATATATATATATATATATATATATATATATATATATATATATATATTATTTTTATCCATTTTATTCTATCACTTTTATGAATATCCATCTCTTTTTATATTATCTTTTTTTAACATAGCTTATCTTTTTAACTTTTTTATCTTTCTTTTCCTTTTGGTTGCGATATCATCCAACACACCATATGAAAATTACATCCACTGCAATGGATGGATGGATGGATGGACGGACGGATAGATAAATAAAAAAAAACTTTAAGAAAAATATCAAAAAACTTGTTCCATTTGGAGCAATGTTTTATCCTCACCCCATTTTTCATTTCTTTCCAAAATTCGCACATATTTGCTTTCCTGATTTCTTTCCTTATTATTTTCTAAGTCCAGAACAGACCCAAATAGATCCAAGAAATATAATTATTCCAATTATGAAGAAAATTGACTGTACAATAACAAAAATAGAAGGAAATGAAATCTTACCAGACCAGGTGCCTGGATTTGTCAACCACTGGCTGTGATTTGACCTTTCAAAATTTGGATCCAAAACCAAAAAGAGGATTTCAGAAAATTAGATTGCTGATATACTGAGCAATAAAACTATTTAAATCAATAAAACAAAGTGAGAGTAAATTTGGGTGACAAAAATGTGGCAACCAGATTCACATTTCTTACAAAAGCCTTACACCTAAAAATCTACAATCGAAGTACCGAACAAGTATCAAAAGACAGTAACATGTACCATCTGCCTGAATCACCAATCCTCAAAATTGAAAATGAAGAAAATAATGACATGCCATCTCATTGTACAGCTAAATCTTTTATGACTAACAAATATATCAGCAGGTTTTGTGACTGTCAAATCATTTTGAATTCTTAAATGAAGAAATATAAGCAGAGCGCATACCATATGCATGCATGAAAATAGAAGTCATGGACTCATGGCCTATTCATACCTCTCCATAAGTTTGGTAACTCCAATGGGTGCTGCCATTTAAAAAATTCAGAAAATAAATATTCCCCTCATAACAACCCACAACCACCTGCAGAATTAAGTATGTAAACCATGTTAGTTAATGGGAAGCTGTAGAATGGCATGTTTGAAATTAGACAATGATGAAATCGAGGCAAATGTCAAAACCTGAGAAAAATCACCAACAATTGCGGCTGAGCATTCAACTCTTCCTCGTAATTTGACCATCCATTGAACAATACCGCTATGCAGATCACAGAAAATTTTACTATTAAAAAATATACAATTGGTTTTATCTTTTTGCAAGGAAAAAATACTATATAATTCTAGGTTCTTTTCAAATTCAAAGAGATATTAAAGAATAAAAGAGCATTTTCTTTCTTTTAACTGTTAACAATCAGAATTTAAACTAAATAGTAACCTGGTATTTTGGACCAAATAATTCAGAAACTGATTATACAAAATATATTCCGGAAATACTTAACATGTAACCTTAACACTATACAGTCACATTCCATGATGTAGACATCTATTCTACATCAATTCTTCAATAAGGCATTACTGTTGCAACTATCTCATCTCATCACCGTCTCATTATTTTTGTGCAAGTAAAAACACCAATGATAACAATGGTTTTGGAATCTCATCTCAATGTTTCTTCTTTAGAAGGTTGTGACCAGAAGGACAGTCGACTTAAAACTTTGCTGATATGACTTTTTGCGTGGAATCAGTGTTAAGAAATTTTAGTGTTTTTAGATTGTTAATTGGCAAATTTGGCACTATACATTTATGCCATCAAACCCAATGTAGTTGGAATTAGGATGATGGTGATTGCAGTGATAAATTGAACATCATACTAGACACTGGTAAGTAAGAGAAACTAGTTTAAGCAAAAAACATAAGTATGTAATCATAGCAATGAACAATTTAGAAGCCTCATATGTGAAACAAGCCAATAGCCATGTACCATGATATGAATTATTAATTTTTCAAAATCAATCATGTAATGGGGCATGGCTATTGCTTTTATCTCAAGTCATCACATCATCTCCTTATATTTGCCATACAAATGCAAAAGATTATGATAAAGGTGGTTTTGAAATTTTATTTCATCATTCTTTGGTAAGAAGGTTACAACGTGAAGGGCATTCGGCGTCACAATTTTCCACTTTTTATTTTATTTTATTGCTTAAGTTCATAGTATGACTGGTCTTAGACTACTAAACTAATTGACACTACAGATTTCAGGTTACTGACCCCTACATAGTTGGAACTAAGCGGGCGATACTGATATGAGTACAGAGCCACGTGAACTTGGCTAAGTGTCAATCATACCATACTCTAAGTGCAGTAGTTTTGGTATCATCTTGCTAATTTGTAGGTCATCAACATGTTAAGAGGTTGCCCTCTTCTTACAGTGCAGCTTTCATGGGTAAATACCAGAGTCCAAGTCATTTTAGTGTCTTGAGAGTTGAGAAAATAGTTTTAAATACCCAGTTACGCTTACCATTCAAGTACTGGTTTATTTGGGATCAACACTTCACTACTCAAGCTTATCAGATCGAATTTTATCTTACTGATATTCCGCTCTTACTGATGATAGATAAGCTCAATCTGATGAAAAATCTAATTCTGAATGTAGGAAAAAGATGATAACTTGATCACTTCAACTAAAGTCATCCAAATCATTCCTACCTTTTGGCATCTATGCAAACGAACTTGTGGGAGTGAGACCCTATAAACACGTACACATCACGTTTTCTATGCACAACTAGTGGTGAAGCATCCACACAAGATTCCATGTGAACTTTCCAGCACTCTCGTATTGAAAATTTTCCATCAATTGGAAATTCCTGTGTGTGCATACTATAGCATTCACACCCCTCACATTGTTCTACATGTTTCACATGATTGCATCGGCTAAATGAGCACTTGATAAGATCAAAGCTCGAATAGGAATCTCTTGCACCAACATTATTAGACCCAATGTACAAATCTGAATCCATCTTCATGCGTTTAAAAGGATGTCCTCTAAGCGGTATCTTTCTATTATGACTGTGTTCCTTTGAATCTGCAGAAAAAATCTTACTATTACTTGGCCCTTCATAATTCCCTGCTTTTGAAGAACCTGATCCAAGACCATGATTGAATGAAACCTTGTTTCTTAGAAGTGCTAGCTGAAGCCTCTCTGGTGTTGGAAAAGTATACAACTCCTTCATATTGATTCCTAAAGTGTAAGATACATATGCAGCAGAGATAGAATTACCGCCCATCTCAAAAAAGTCAGCATTATGGGAGACCTTATCAACCTTTAAACCATCACAAAAAGCCTGCACACAGAAATTGTAAGGAACTGCTTCATAGTCTTCAAGTAGTACACACTACAGTCTACACAGACTTCGAGTCTTTACAGACTTCGAGCATTGAATAAATGCAAATATGGTTCTCATAACTCAGGGAAGGGAAATGAAAAATAAAAGGAGCTAAAAGCCTAAAAGTGTACCCATTGATTCTTACTCTTGAACCCATGTTTTATGTATGCATGTGTTGAGTATTCAGTATACAATTCAAAATAAATGGTCAGAACGGTCCACTTATAAATACAAGAGCTGTAAATAGTGTAATACTTCCTGCTATGCAAGTCCTAGGGAAGGTTGGGATTTTAAGGTCACATGTACAGAGCCTTACCTTATATTTGTATAAGAGGCTGTTGCCACATCTTGAACCCGTAATATCATGATCACGAAGCAATGGCCAACAGCTCTATAGAAGAGCCAAGATTCCACTCAAACAAAACTCTAAGGACTCATATCTAACACATGGCGTAACCTTCTAAACCAAAGAGATTTCACAAAGCATCTACATTTAACTAAAAATATCAAAATGAAAAAATAGTGGCACCACAGTGAGGCCTTTCTACAAGTGATAAGATTCCTTTTAGAGAGTAAAGACATTAAGACCCACAATGCAATAATGCCTCATGAATGAAGAACCATATAAGAAGTGGCATATAACCCACTAGGAAAAGGTATTAGTCAGTAGATTGCACCATGTTAGCCAGAGAATAGTGCTTCATGCCATCATCTAGTACCTGCTAATAGTTAATCCTATCGCCTCAGTTCTAAGAACCTTGCACTCTCAACTAAGACTTTTTGGCTCATGCACATCTTCAAGCTTAAATGTATGTTATATAAAGGCAATTAAAAACAGAAGTTCTAGCTAGTTAAGGCTTCTAAGTGAAAATGCATTAGTCCTGGTTCTACTCAAATAAGAAAGACAGAAACTTAGTGGATGTTAGTGCTTGTGCAGCATCCCCCCTCCACAAAAAAAGAGCTAAAGAAGTAGAATAAAACTCACATATAACATTTGGAACGCACTGTCAATTCACTCTAAACCCTCCTTATACTGCTACTGAACAGTGGATATCAATAAACCTTTTATTAGTACACTCCCACCATCCCATAAAACTTCCAACTTGCTTCCGACACGGGAATCTAGAAAATAAACTTATGTGGTTGAGGTTTATTTAGGAAAGAAAAAAAACAATATGCGCCATTCAATTCCTTAGGATGATGTGAGAATTTTAATATGGAACAACCTACAAAGGAATATGGGAAGTTTATCTTGGGACAAAGGGAGTACATAACTTTGGAAAGCAAATGAATAAATAGAGGTATAATCAGAAAATATTGTTAAGCATCTCTAAGTTTAAACTCAAGAAACCTTTTCGATAGCTTGAATCAGGTCAAGATCTTGAGTTCCATCAATCTCACTAGTGAAACATGTGTTGCATACACGGCTATTAGCCAATAGGTTGTAATCAACTTTTCCACCAGAAGACATGGGAAACGAATCAGTGAAGAAGAAACGAACAGGAACCATAGCCGGAGGGAGTTTTTTAGCTAACCAATTCATAATAGATCTCAAAGTCACAACATGTTCACTGTTTTCCTTCAGTATCAGATGCGCTTCCAGGAGTGAAATATCCCCCTTGTCATTACAGAAAATTACAGTGGCATCAGCTACTTCTGGATGTTCCGTCAAAACATTTTCAACCTCCTCCAAAGCAATGCGCTGCCCACTAACCTTAACGGTGCGGTCTTTTCTCCCTAGAAAAACAAAGTTCCCATTTTGAAGTTTTCTGGCGAAATCCCCGGTTCTAAAATAGCATTGAACTCTACGATCAGTGCTCTCACTATCAAATCCCTGAGACAATTCTACATAGTCCAATGGCAAAACAAAAGGATAATTAAAGTATCCTGCTGAAAGGCAGAGCCCACCCACACATATCTCTCCTTCATTGGGATCATCATCTCCATGAAGATGAACATCACAGTTGTACAAGGGCAAGCCAATTGGAACACTACTCAAATTTTCATGCTCCAGGATGAGAGGCAAATCCTTGCAATCAAAGTATGTACAATCACCAGAAACCTGAATATGAGACCCTTGGATTATGGTGTGGCTACTTGTGAACTAATTGGCTAAAAGTCTAAAATAATCCATTTTTGAAGATCCACTATGAGTATATATCAGAATTGAATGTGCTTATCTGGTGGAAATTAACTTAAACATACCTCTGTACTCCCATATAAATTCAAAATAGTAGTCCGGGGCAGTAGCTCAACAAGGATCTTCAACATTGAAAGGTGTAAAGTTTCACCACTTAATACTAAAACTTTCAAAGAACTTTGAATTCTCCTAAAATATAGACTTTCTAGTGTAGGAATTATTGCTCTCATGAATGACGGAACAGCTATAATCCTGCTGATCGAGTAATCCTGCATAGGCAAAAAAAACATATTTGTATCTATACATTGGATTTCTAGGGAAACTTGAAAATAAATGATAAATGTGAGCATGGTCTCTCCTTCATGCATTGCTAAGTCAAAAAGAGTTCTTTTTAAGAACATTAGTTTTAAAGATCTACCTTCAAAAAACTGACAATATAAAACAAATTTTCTTTCAGCTGATTGAAAGGGGGTATAACCAACGTACAGGTGGCTAGCAGAGCTCCAAGAAACTCCTGCAAATGATCAATAAAACTTATTGATGTTTTAAAGAGCAACTGATCTTCTACTTGTAAGGGGTACAATTCTTGCATCCCAAAAAAGCGATTCAGAAGACCTGCATAGAGTTCATGTCATAACTTTTACAGAAAGATTGAATAAAGAGTGCCAAGTGGCACATGAATCATTATGAGTTTCACCTGCTTCAGTGCCACATACACCTTTAGGCTCCCCAGTAGACCCAGATGTGTAAATCAAGTAACAGAATGATCTTAACCTTTCTCTTTCACATGGCCAGACTAAATTCAACGGACCAGAATCATTCTTTTGGATGTAATCTTCCATATATATAGGCAATACAGGACATCTTCCATCATCTATGAGCCAATCTAACTTATCGATGCAGTGAAAACTACTGTTAACTAGAGACCCGCAACCCACAAGGAGGTCCACTTTTGAAGAAGATAGTACCTGTGATATCCTCTCATTAGGCCATGATGGCTCCAGTGGCATAAAAGCATATCCACATCTCAGTACAGAGAGGACAGTAACAATATATTCAATAGATGGCTCCATATATATTCCTATTACTCTTGGAGTATACGTCTTCTGAGATTCATTGAAGTGTTGTACTAACTGATCCCTGTGAAAGTCATTGCCTGCTAAAACTGAGAAAGCTAAGAAGCAGGCAAAGACCGTTAAAGAGAAAACAGAAAAGAAGAAGGAGAAGGAGAATGAGAAAACAAGACTTTGACAACTAATTACTTTGGGAAAAGTTGCAAATACACATCTCAAGTACATTCTCTCTGCGATGCAGATTAGCTCTTAACTTTTTTTGAGGTGCAAATAAGCCTTCAAAGCACTCATTTAGAGGGCATATAAAAATATCTCTTCAATGTTTCTCAAAGGAATTATAAACATGTTTTAATGGGCATTACGGTATCTTGCCACATCAGACAAGAAACAAACTTCTAGATGCATTATCCCACCAACGGATACTTATGTTCCTTTCATTTTCTCTCTCCTTATTGGAGAAGCCTTTGAAGAACCCAACTTGAGCAAAGCCAAAACGAGGGGAGTAGGGGACTAGAGCTCTGTATTGGACGAATTAATAGGTTGGAGCTTCATTTCACGGCATTTCACCTTAAATTTATTTTTCAGACACAAGTCAACTTACATCCCCACCTCCCCATGATCCATACACCATAATTGATGTTTTTAGTTCTCACTTTCGCAGTTTTTTAGTTCTCACTTTCTCAGTTTCACAAATTCTGTACAGCTTCAACTTTCACAACATTTAACTCTCATACGGTCATACCCTTGAGATAAATCATATTTTGTTTCTTCCTTGTCGTGTGTATATAATTGTCTAAATAAATAATTAAAAAAAATGTCTAAATAAACTTCTTAGTTTACTTTTATAATGGAGAACATCTGATGATTTCCATGAGTATATGGGCAGGAAGAAAATGGCAACAACATCCACTTGGAGTCCATGAAGAGAAGTGCTTATATGTCCATTGCAAAGTGTTTAAAGCATTGCCCCTAAAAATCCTTAAGGATCCATTTGCAGTTTTGCACCAAAGACGAAGCCTTGGGAGTGTATTTGTACTGTCTCTTAACTAGTTTCTTTTAATCAGACAAGTTTGTGCAGCCAGAGCTTAAAATGAAGGAAACTGCCAGTTAATGCAAATCAAAGAAAATTACTATGGATTACGTCATATTCATATACAAAAGTAAGCCAGGAAAGAAATTGATTCTTAAACAAAGAATCGATTTTTACAACTTCCATGGCCCGTTGAACCGCTTAAGAACCATTTTCTGCAGCTGAACGGGTACTTGTAAACTAATACGCATAACCTGCCTGCAGGAGGAATGCGAATACCTGAATCATCGTGTTTAATAAGACGTGAATCATCGGTGCAGTTGAGAACCCGGCGGAGCTTAGCGCTGAGAGCATCAACCGCTGATAGAATGTCAGAAAAAGTGAAGCATATGTCGCCTTCGTAAATTGTAGGGCGATGTGAAGTCCTCTTCTCTGACACGAGCTCATCAAAGTCGGTAAAGGTTTGGTCAGAGTGAAGGCGGTGGAATTCTTGGAATAGCCGACTACCACCGGACGCGTGTATCACTGCAATCCTGCTTGGGTTAGCTGAAGCGCGTCTGTAGAACTCGTGCGATATACAACAAGCGGCGAGGTGTTTGGTTGGCGCACTGGCATTTGCGCCGGTCATCTTCGCGGTGATCAGCAGCTACGGCTCGATGGTGCGCATAGCAAAACCCGATGCGCATAACAGGGAGTGTTTGCAAAACTTAAGAAAGGTTTTGACTTAAAAAAAGGGATGTAAGGACCCTATTCTTCCGTCTCCCGGTCAGGTCTTTCAAGTAGGGGTGGTTCGGTACGGTATACCGAAGACTTTATTCCATACCTTTACCATACCGTAAACTTTCGGTATGCAAAAATACATACCGTTACCATACCTAAATTTCGGTATACCTTGTTTCGGTATACCAAAATTTCGGTACGGTAAGCTACGGTATCGGTAAATTATCATGATTTAATATCAAATTATTATATATCAAATGAAATATAGAAAATCTTTGTTAATAGTGATATACTAAAATTATTAATGAAATTAATTATAAAATGCCAATGATAACCTATTTGTGTTCTATTCAACTTTGAACAAAAAAAAATTATAAATATGTACGGATACTTCAACACATGATATATGAAGATAACAACACATTCTGCTAAAATAATAATTTAAACAACATAAATATATTTGAAATAACATCGATCTCCAACAAAAAGTATAAATAATTCAAGAAACATGGATATAAAGTCATTATCCTTGAATTAATGTTGTGTTTCTAGTTATTTTTATAATTTTAAAGAAATTATTGGCTTGGAATTACGGTATGACGGTATAACGGTATACCGTTTATTTCCAAAATATATACCGATATCATACCGAAGTAATTCGGTGCGGTATCATACCGTACCAAAAGTGTCGGTATACCAAACACTTCGGTAAATTCGGTATTTTTTGATATGGTAAGTCCGGTATACCAAAATTTTGGTATTTTTCCCCACTCCTACTTTCAACACACACTCTCACACACCACGCTAGGAGGAAGCTACAACACAACTCTAGTTTTGACTCTCCACTTAGGACCTCTCTCAGCTCTCACACAAAGGAAAGAAGAAGAAGGGAGCACTGCTCTCAGCACTCACGCAGGCTGCTTCACAATGGGAGAAGCAAGGGGTACAAATACTAGGCTGCCAGCTAGAAGAGAAGTCACGGGTGAGGTCAAAACAACAAACACTCACATGCTACAAAGACAAGGCAAAGTCACATGTATAGGTCAAGACAAGAGTGACGCAGCGGACAGAACACAAAGGGGCCAGCCAAGTGGGTAAGTCAACCCTCAAACAGGTATATTATTGATCAGATAAAATACCAAGGTAAAGGTACCAAAGTGGGAGTAAAACAATAGGGTGTAAGCCTCAGCAAATAAAGTGGAAGGGAGGCCTTGGTACGACCAATACCTCCAACATTCTCCACCTTATTGGTCCTAGGTGGTGTAGAGTAACAATACAAGGTTGTGACAAGACTCATCATCGCCGGGTCACCCGGAATATCAAAAGACACAACGGGCAAACACTTTATTACGCAACCCACAGTTATCCACAGTCAAAGTTTAACACGTGTTTACAGGACAAGTGCTTCTCAGCAGAAAGACACTTGGTACCCATATCCGCGGGGTTAAACTCCGACGGGATCTTGCACAGCTTGACTCCACCTGCATCAACAATATCACGTATGAAATGGAACCTAACATCAATATGCTTAGTTCTATCATGAAATACAGGATTTTTGCAAAGTTGGATAGCCGATTGGCTATCCGAGAAAATGGTAACTCCCTTTTTGAGAAACCCAATTTCGGAGACAATGTGTTTGAGCCAGATGGCTTCCTTAAACGCTTCTGTGGCTGCAACATACTCAGACTCAGTGGTAGAAAGAGACACAATAGGCTGCAGTTGAGACTTCCAACTAATGCAAGAGCCACACAAAGTGAAAAACATAAGAAGTGGTCGACTTCCTGTTATCTCTATCATTTGCATATTTAATTAAATTAAATAACACAAAGCAATTTAATTAATTAACTAAAACAAACTGCCACAAAGGAGTGAGTTTAGAACGTACCTGGGGGGGTTGGCGGCCGGGATTAAATCAACCGGCGGCCCGCGGGGAGGGGGAATAAATTAAATTAAATTAAAACCGAAATATTACAAATAGGAAGTTTAAAGAAAACTTACCTTCGCGAAACTCTAGGAGAGCGTTTCGACCTTACCTACCCAACTAAAAAATTGGGATTTTTCTAGAGGGGTTGACTGCCGTTGACCGGCGTTGACCGGCGTTGACCGGCGGTCCAAGTCAGCAACTCAGCTCCAACAACAATCCAGTAGCTTAGCTCCAGCAGTCCAGCAGACCCAGTCCCAGTCCAGCAGCAGTTCACCAAGTTAGCAGTCCAAATAGCACCAGCAGACTTCTCCAGCGGCCCAAAAGAAAAGGCCCAAAAGCCAATTGTACGTTGTAAAGTCAGCAGGTCAGCACTCCATCTCAAAGGTGCGCACCCGTCCAGCCCCCTTCGTCCATCGTCTTCCTCGCTCCAGATGCGAACCGGCGGATCCAGCGGACGGGCGAACAGCTCCTAGCAGCCTTCTGCGCAGGTGATGGCTCCAATTGACGAGGGTTGACTGGAGAGCACCCAGGCGACCAGCAGCTCCAGTGACGAGTTCCGGTGAGCTTCCCTGCGACGAGCGACGGTTCCAGGCGGCGATGGCGGGGCTTCAACTTCCGGCGAGTTCGATTTCAGCGAACAGAGACCAGGTAGGAAGTCAGCGAGCTCGTGTGAACGACCAGCAACTCCAGGGCCCTTCGGCGAGCTCCAATCGACGGCGGCGGCGGACGGCGGCGGCGGCGGCAGACGGCGGTTCCAGGCTCTGATACCACTGTAAGGACCGTATTCTTCCGTCTCCGGCTCAGGTATTTCAACACACACTCTCACACACCACTCTAGGAGGAAGCTACAACACAACTCTAGTTTTGACTCTCCACTTAGGACCTCTCTCAGCTCTCACACAAAGGAAAGAAGAAGAAGGGAACACTGCTCTCAACACTCACGCAGGCTGCTTCACAATGGGAGAAGCAAGGGGTAGAAATATTAGGCTGCCAGCTAGAAGAGAAGTCACGGGTGAGGTCAAAACAACAAACACTCACATGCTACAAAGACAAGGCAAAGTCACATGTATAGGTCAAGACAAGAGTGACGCAGCGGACAGAACACAAAGGGGCCAGCCAAGTGGGTAAGTCAACCCTCAAACAGGTATATTATTGATCAGATAAAATACCAAGGTAAAGGTACCAAAGTGGGAGTAAAACAATAGGGTGTAAGCCTCAGCAAATAAAGTGGAAGGGAGGCCTTGGTACGACCAATACCTCCAACAAGGGAAAAGGGGCAAATCCTGAAATCCCCTTTGAAGTTACCTATCTAAGCCCTTAAACTTAATTTTAGAGCAAAAAACTCCTTTTTCCATCAAAAGAGGGCATTCTCCCCCTCTCTAACGGTGATGAACTTACGGAGTACTTAAGCTTGGTTGAGAATTATCCAAAACAAAAAAAGACTACGTCTATTATCCAAATAGGTTTTTTGGTTCATAGAAATAAATGAAACAATCGTTTGATAGACCTAGCTACCTGCAACTCTCGTGCATTGATGCATCATTCTATCTTCTCGTGTATTTTTTATATTTTTTAATAAAGAGAAAATATAAAGAATACCCCCACAATTTTCTCTTGCTAAATTCATTAAGTTTATACTTTTTGTGAGCAAATGTCTTAAATAAACATGTGACAAATTAACTAACTAAATGTTGAACTATAGAGTTAGGATGTTTTTAATTGGAGTGAATTTTTTTTATGTGATGTAATTTGGTCTAATCAATTTTTGTCTGATCTGACGTGATTTGTTTTAAAAGTTTTTACTTAGACTTATTTTAGTCTTAGACAAGATTAGGGGTGAGCAAAAATCCCGGTCCTGGTGTTCCAAACCGAAAAATCCCGATACCGTTCCGAAACTATCCCGGTCCATTTAGGACGCAATTTTTTCATCCTGAACCGGTCCTGCACCGATATTAAACGGGACGGGACCGAGATAGCTATAAAATATCATGTTCCGTCCCGGTGTCCCGTTTGAAATGAATATGTTATTTTAAATTTCTAATGCTATGTAATAGTCAAATCCAATTAAAACTATCTAGTCCTTAGTCTCCCTAGTGTAATTTATCTTATTTCATGTCTCTCTTAGTCTCATTTCTTTTGTTTCTTTTGATTGAAATTTGTTTACTTCTCATTCCAATATTAATCCATAATATATTATTACGTGCGGAATACTATTTATGATGGGATAACTACTACTCCAAATTATAGTGTTGTTATAGATTTAATATTTTCCAAAATAACTACTAGAAAATATATATAGTGTCTTTATAGATATGATATTTAATTTAATGTCGTATTTAAAAATTACAAGTGTACTACAAAGTATAAAAAATATTTTGCGCTACTATTCTACTAGAGGAAACACAAGATTAGGGGGACCAAAAAAAATTTACAAGACAAATTAAAAATAGTTAATTAAAGGTTTTACATAACATTTTGGGGAAGCCAAATTTGCAAAAATAGTTACATCTTGATATTGATGTTGTGCTTATTTTTATATCACATTTCACAAATGCATATTTTATGGGACATCCCGAACCGTCCCGGTTTTTCTCGGGTTGTCCCGGTCCCGTTTTAAACGGGACAACATTGGGATAAAGACTTATCTCGTACCGAACCGGACCGTTGTTATAAAACCAGGACGGGATCGGGATTAGCCAAATCCCGAACCGTCCCGGACCGTGCCCACCCCTAGACAAGATCAGACCTGAACAAATCTGACTAGAAAAAAAATAGACTCGACCTCGAAAAATTATAAAATACTCAGAAACCTGAAATCTATCGAACAATACAAAATCAGACCAATTCAGACCAGGCTAAATCAGATTAGATCAAACCATAAAATTTCAATTGAAAAAAAAATCTTCATCTCGTCTGCTATGAAATGTTATTAATATTATTTATATATTATAATCCGTAAACAATTTATTTGTATTCATTTATTACTAAAAATAATAAAATTCCTCCCAAATTATTGTACAATATATCTTCTCGACTTATCATAGATTTCTAATGTGTATATTGTAAAGATTAAAAGTATGTAAAAACTATTTTATCTTCTTTATCATACCATAATGTTTTTCCCATTTAACTTATTGAAGATATACGGTAAAATCGAGAAAATATATTGAACTGCTTAATAATTTCTGAAGGAATTCTATTTTCTTAATAATAAAAAATTCAAATTAATTATAAAAAGATTATGAAAATAATATGAAGATATACATATCCACAAACTACATTAAAAGTTTTATAAACTTAATAAAATAAATTTTAATTTCAATAAAAGTTGAATATGTAAAGTACAAGATTATAAATTACTACGTAGTTTACATTGACCAGAGAATAGTGGACATGAATTTTTAAATCAGACAGAGGTATGAGTAATACTACGTATAAATTAAAATTTTAGACCATACCAGCTCCGGACTAAAATTGATCAGATCAATTAGATCATATAAAAAAAGTTCAGTCTAATTAAAAACTCCCTAACTCTATAATTCAACATATCGGCTAGTAAATTTGCCACGTTAATTTAAGACATTTGCTCACAAAGAAGAAATATGAGCTGTGATGTGTTTTGTGATGATTTTGGGGTCCCCCCTTACCTCTAATCTGATTTGGCCTGGTCTGAATTGGTTTATTTTGTCTTGTTCGGTAGATTTCTTATTTTTGAGTATTTTATAATTTCTCGAGGTCTAATCTATTTATGTCTAGTCAGGGTTGTTCAGGTCTGATCTTGTCTAATACTGAAATAAGTCGAAATAAAAACTTTTAAAACAAATCACGTCAGATCAGACAAAAATTGATTAGACCAAATTACATCACATCAAACAATTTCAATCCAATTAAAAATATCCTAACTCTATAATTCGACATTTAGTTGGTTAATTTGACACATGTTATTTCACATATTTGTTAGAAAAAAGACTTCGATGTTATAATTATATAGCTAGAGAAATTTTTTGGGGTATTTGCATGTACCACACGTTCTCAACTGGTCATCACAAATCGTTAAGTACTCCGTACGTTCATTGCCGTTAGAGGGGGGAGATGCCCCTTTTTGATGGAAAAAGGAGTAATTTGCTCCAAAATTAACTTTAAGGGCTTAGATGCCCTTTAGTAGTAACTTCAAGGGGGAATTTGCCCCTTTTCCCTAAAAAAACTGGAAAAAAAAGTGTTTTAAAATTGACCGTGCTTAAATTAAATGTTTAAAAACTAAAAGTTGTAAGCAGGTGAAATGGTGTTTAAACTTTTTTTTCCAGTTTTTTTATTAAACAAAAAACACTTATTATAACAACCAATACAAATTTTACTTTTTTAGAATCATTTTTTTCTCAAACGTTACTAATTTTTAGGGAAATGTGTCAAATAGACCCTACTATAACCAAAATGTCAATTACACCCACCAATCCAAATATCACTCCATTAGACCCATGAACCATTAAAACAAGACAAAGTGTCATTTTAGCAAGCATCCTCCAAGTTTCGGGTTATATTGCGTTTGTGGCATATGAGTCATGTTTCACTCTAAGTTTGTGGCAAGTCCATGCAAAATTTAACAAATGGACTGTTTCACTCTAAAAAGTACCCCAATTTATATTTTCTTATCTTATTCACATGTGTTCTTTTACTAGTAACCTGGTGGGACTTCTATGGAAATGTAACGCCTAATTTAAAATTCATGGCGAAGAGGATTCTTGGTTTGACAACTAGTTCTTCAGGTTGCGAGAGAAATTGGAGCACCTTTGAAGGAGTAAGTGTTTAAATATTCTTATCTTGATATATAATAAAGTGTTTGTTTTATTGTGAATGTGTATTTTGGGATTTGTAAAAATTTAGCAGTAACTTTGAAAGAGTAGGTTTTATGCAGTAACTTTGGAATATGTTTTATTGTAAAATATTCAACTTTTTTATGCAGATTCACACAAAGAAGAGGAACCGTCTTGATTCAACAAGGATGAAAAATCTTGTTTATGTGCAATTCAATGCTAGATTAGCTAATAGGAAAAAAAGAAAGGACAAATTGGAGGCTTGTGATGCTAGTAATGCACAGGGTTGGATTGTTGAAGGCTGTGATGATAATGATGATGATGTTATCAATGAAATGCCTTCAACTACAACAACTTTGACAGGTGACGAAAACGAAATAAGGGAGCTTGATGAAGAGGATTTTGAATCTGATGGAGAAGAAACCATCTTGGATGAAGAAGATTATGACTAGTTAACCTAGTCTTTTTGTTAAAACATGATATAACTACTTTTTGTTAAACACAAGATATAGATTGTGTTTAGTTAATTGTAATTTAACTTGTAACATTTAAGTAGTATCGCAAAAGTGACCAGAGGCTGCTTTTGGACTAGGATACTCGTGCTTGGCTGCTTTTTTGGATGTGGCATACTCAGGTGCAAGTTGATGGAGCATTTGGGATATATGGTGCTGCATATTTAAAGTATTTGGATCATCATGAAGCTCTGGGAATTTTGGTTCTTATCCAATTTTTGTTCCCTTAGTTTGTGTACATAGTCAGACACTGTTTTTTTGTAACTTTGAAGTTGTGAAACTTCATAAGTTGATGTATATTACATTTTGTTAATGATGAAATGAATTTTCATCTGGATGCTCAATCTTTTCATCTCTAAGGACTGCAAGACTGCAAGAACTTGTTGGCCAACAAGCTTTAAGTGGAGGTATCAGGTAAGAAAGACTTTAATAGTAAATCGGTTGCTATAAAGTTTTCTTTATATTAGATTGAGTTTCATCATCATGTGGTGTTACTGTGCTAGTAGTTCTTTTCCTAATCTTTTTGTAGCATCTGAGAATGTGGTTCGAAAAATAATAAAAATTAAAAGTTGGACTATGTTGTATACAAATCTATCCAAGTAGATATTTGCAATATAACAACTTAGGTGATTATTTGCTTCTGACTTCTTTTTTATGCAGCTCTCATGTTCATTTGGGGCACCATCTGTAAGAGCTTACATGTCCATATAATTTTTTTAGCATTGTTCAATAATATAGTTAGAGTAAAAATGTTTTTGTTTACTAGCCATTTCACATTTGTAAGATAATTCAAGCCACCAAGCCTGCTCATATCAGAATGGACAAATGTGGAACTCTCTCATTTAGGCTAAGCCGCTAAGGTAATCCTGCATGTTTTTTTTTTTGTTTTTGGGCTGATTGCAAAGTCTAAAAAGATAAATTCAAAAAATAAAGATACAATAGTGTTTCATTGTGATAAATTTGCAATAATCCTTTCATGGAGCAGGTTAACGAAGCAAGAATTCTACATGCTTGTTTTGGCCTGGCCAACTTATATTAGAGCTTTTTTGCTTCAGAATCTTGGTGAACCCTTTGATGAGAGTGATGATAACAGACCGCGAGAGATCAGCAATGGAACCGCGCCCGGAGGTAGATGATAATAAAGATGAGTTGGCACGATGATTGAGAGAAGCGAGCCGAGATCCATATGGGATGCCAGACAGATCATACTCGACGAGGCGGTAGACGTCGTCGAGTGTGGCGGCATCACTGAGCTCAACGCAAGCAACGAGCACGAAAACCAGAACCGTCACCGAGTAATAGACAGTGGCCAGAAGCTGGCAGCCTGATCCATGTACTTTATCATTGCAGAAGAGTTGGACTGAAAGTGTGAGGGTTTTGCAAGTTAGTTAAATAAATATATTTCTGCTGCTTGCTCTGAAAAATGTAAACAATGCATTGTAGTGTTATGAAATTCATGGTGTTATTAGCTTGTTGCAGCTGAACCAAAAGAACCATTGGTGATTAGGGGGTTAAAAAGAGCTATCTCCTAATGAATTATCAACTTTCATGCTAATTAGTGTACTGATAATCTAGTTTTGTATAGTAAGAAAATTACCATTAGAACTCTGAACAGTCTGAAGTGATGACACTCATCTTGGAGAATTGATACATATGATAACTTGTGCAAAATAATTTACAATATTACCTTTATACTAATTACTAACCTTAGAAATATTAATTTAATGAAGTGTAAAACTAAAACGCCTTTTCACGCTTAGGCTTTGCTTAAACTCGCCTAGGCTTTAAAGGCTTAAGGCTCGATGTTCCCGCCTTCCCCCGCCTCAAGCCTTTTAGAACATTGCATATGACATGGCACATTTTTTCTTTTTCATTTTTTCCTTTCCTTCTTTCTTCCTTGTTCCCTTTCTGCTTCTTCTTCCCTGCGCCTTCAAGTCTGCAACTTTTCCCTCTGTTTTCTTTTTGTTTCTTCTTCCCAACTGATTTCTTCCTCGCACCGTCGCAAGCATCTGGTCAACGTGTCCTCTACGAATTCGAGCAGCTGAGTCCTCCGAGCCGCCGCAGCCAGACCCATAGAGGTTGCACCGCGAGAATTCGTCGTAGCGGCAGATCCACTCGACGCCACCTTCGCATCTCGTGGGTCGTTCGTTGAACTAGCTGAAGTCGTCTGTTGCATCCTTGTACAGCGATCGGAGGCTATGCTCCAGCCTCGGAGGCGTTAGAAAGTCGACGGCGATCTCCAGAGACCTTTTTGCAGCCCTCAACCCCTCATGAACAATGGAGTTAGCTGTCCGGAAGTGTACTACGTTGGGCAACAAAAGGAAAGAAAAAATTTAAAATTAAATGTCAGACATAATTTACATGAGAATGGTTGAGAAGTGAGAAAGCTAATGGACTGGTGCGGTTGGTACAGCCGCAGAGGAGAAGACTAGAGGAAGAAAGGAGAGAAAATAAGAGAAAAAATAAATAAATCAAATGTGTCGCCACGTGTACGTGTGTACCGGACAACTGTTGGGTGACCTATTAGAAAAGCAAATTTGAACTTTTTTTCTTAAATTGGGGTATCTAATTGGATGATATTTGTGTTCATGGGTGTAATTTACATTTTTTCAATAGTAGATGGAAATATTTGACAAGTTTTCCTAATTTTTACTATTTCATCCGTATTTAAAAGTTTCATACACTTTCCTTTTTGGGTTGTATTTAAAAGTTCTCTACATTTTACCTCTTTAGTAAATTTTTCCTTTAAAATACTCAATTATCCTTACTTTTTCTACTTTTTATCCTCTCTTTCATACTTTTTCATCTTCTTTCATACTTTTTCTATACTATTCATTACCCATACTATTCTATCCTAAAATGTTGAGGCCGAAGGGTTCGCACCTTTTGCTTCGTTGTGGGGGCATCTAGTGTACTCTTTTTCCCTCATTGGGATTTTTCCCACGGGGTTTTTCCTAATGAGGTTTTTAACGAGACATCTTCCCATTGTGGATCAAAAGGTGTCAACGCTCGGCCCCCTGTTGAAGACATCATTATACATGCATTACTCTACTCCTCTTCGCCTCATTGCACTTGCCTCAAGGAGTGGGGGACTGGAAGAGCGGGAGACTTAGCGTCTCCGCAACCGAAGAAGCACAAATTCAAAATTTTCGCAAGGTCTGCCACATGCACCAACGACATCATCACATTACATACAGACTCAGCTGTCACATCAGCTAGTACATATACATAGCTCCCCGCCAATGAGATCGGATCATCGGCTTAGGAATCCGGGAGAGGCGCTTCGGCGACGACAACGGCTTACTCACCAGACGATGACAAATCAGCACACGGTTCTACTCTCTTTCGCCTCGAGTACTCTCGACTCAAAGAGTGGGGGACTACTGGTAGAGTATATAGACTCGGACCCCCGGATGTCACGAGTATTGGACCCGGATAGGGGCCCACATACATCAAGTAGATAGCTTTTATTTACTTGTACACTCTATTTTATTCATGCGTATCCACTAGAATAGATTAAATACCATTTATTAGTTATTTATTGGCCTTTTATTGTAACTGGGCCAGCCAGGCCCAAGCCTGGAAGTCTAATCCTATTCTCTCCTATAAATACTCCCTATGGGAGCCATGTAATGGGTTGGAAGTTGGAAATTCATTTTATACATATCACTTTATCTCTCTAGCTCTCCCTTCTCTCTAGATAAATAATCTATCACTACTCCCTACCAACTTCCAGCTTTTGGTTTTTAAGTGTTTAATTTAAGTAGAAACAGACATTTGAAAATACTAGTTTTAACTTTTTTAAGCCAAAAGCTGAAAAACACTTTTTTTTAATCTGTTGCATTTACAAACACTCCTTAAAACACTCTCAAACTTTTGCTTTTAAGCACTTTCTCTAAAATCACTTTACAAAAACGCACTTTTAAAGTTGAAGCAATTACAAACACTCTTTATAGCAGGGTGAAGAAAGCAATTTTATAGGAAAGCCACCAATAAATTAATTAACCGAAAACTTTAGGACGGGAGACTTAGGAGCTATTTGGAACCGATTCTGCTTCTGCTTCCTTTTTAAAGTAGAAGAATAATCAGAATCAGTGTTCAGAAACTGATCTCCCTCAGCTTCTAAAAAAACTTAGGGGGTGTTTTGATCTAATTCTCAAAACTGATTCTGTTCCTTCAGGGAGCAGAAGCAAAAGCTGCAGTGTTTGGGTGAAATTCCAGAAGCACTTCTGGAGCTCTAATTTACTCTCAGAATCAGTTATTTTATAAGTTGGGGGTACCAGCTTCTAAAAACTGATTCTGATTCTGCTTCTGTTTTTTAAAAAAGAAGCAGAAGCAGAATCATTTCCAAGTATCCCTTATTATATGAGTAAATTAGAACACCAGAATCACTTTTGCACTTTCACCTAAATTCTTCCTTTCTGAAAGAGCAGAAGCAACTTTCAAGAATCACATCCAAACACTCCTTATTCATGGCTCAGGGCCCACCGAACCAGCTTCTCTCCTTTCCCTTTGCCCACCTGGAGTTCCCGAACACAATTTCAAGCCTTACTGGCGCAGCTTTGAGCTCCACTCCAATGGCTTGCTCGTCGAAAGAGTAAAACTTTCCTACATACGATCTGCTTGATACAAATAGGAGCTGAGGTAGAAATGTCACACCATCATCTACATCATCAGGGCAGTAACAGCAGTAGCAGCGGTACCATTCCAGTTAGCGAAGTCTACTGGACTCTGGTTTCCAAGGCGGACAAGAAGTTCTCCAAGATCCGTGATCTTCCATATTACCATCGCAGCCGGTTTTTCCCTACTTTTGTTTATCTTTGCTGTACCAAATTATTTAGAATCGCAGGTGTTAGTTTTTTCTTTGACAGTTAAAGATGAAGTATATATCAATTTCCATAAATTGAGCCAAGCTTTTCAGCTGCTGGTAAATAATGAGCATAGCTGTTTAAAAAATGTCATTCCCTTAAAGACACAGTTTTTCAAGGTATGTCATTAAAATTAGGAGATGGGATCAATGTTTAATTAAGCTAGATTTATGGAAGATCAATGTCCCCTGAGGCCCTAACCATGTTGTCTTCACTCTAAACTATTAAATGGTACTCCATGGCTACGGGGTCAAGGGGCTGAGAGCTCACTAATCACTCTATGTTCTACTAGTAAGTTTTTTCAGAAAATATGCGACAAATTCAAGTGACATTAGTCAAGTCTAGTACACCCACATACATACATACAGCAATCATAACAACTACCATGACTCATAAACATTTAAAAACATCCATCATCTAAACCATCATAATTTTTAACTTATATCCTAAATTAACCCTCATAATTTTTTACTGCAAATTACTTCTATAAAATATAAATTCCTACGAAGATGAAGAAGAAAAAAATTGAAGTAGATAAGAAATCTCATTGAGACATAGAACCACCACCCTCATAGAATATTCTGAAGCTCACCGTGTGAAATCTTAAATTTAATACTTCCAAAACTTAAATTTTGTAACGTTCAATTTCCTTTTATTAACATAAAGTCCATAATTTATTTCAAATCCAATCTGTAGTTTCAGTCTTTTAAACAAAGCCCATTTTAATACGACTGAGTTACTTGGAGTGTAAAATAAGTCACTTAGTCACGGAAATTGCCTAGTACTCAATGATTAACTCGGGATTTTGGAACAGAACCAGCCAGTAAGCTACACAGAAAGGTGTCAAAGCACTCAGCGAGTAGATAACATAGTGTTTGCATGAAGGTTTGGTGCAATGAAGTTAAGTTTGAATGGAAAAATCTCTTCAGTCGTTAGAACTTTGTTTTTATCAAGAATTAGGGACGGTTTGAATTTGTATACTAAGTACTAGGTACAACGAATTACAAATGTACTTATGGTTGCATAGATGGTTTAAAGCCTTTTTACAATGTATTCTGGCAGTAATAGTAATAACTTTCAATGCTGTGTATTAATCTACTTTTGCACTTTTTAATGATCTAACTATACATGTTTTGATTTACTTATGGTTAGTGAAGCTGAAGATTGCTGTATTTGTATTTTTCTTTTTTAAGTGGAGGGAGGGTCACCTATTTTCATAAATTGCGGCCTTTTAATGATAATTTGTCAGATATTGGTGGCTGATTTTGTTTTACTCCTGATTTTTGAATGGTAGGTATGATACATACTTCTACAAGGTTTTCAAGGTTTATACTCGATTGTGGAAGTTTCAGCAAGAGAATCGACAGAAGTTGGTGGAAGCGGGTCTCAAGAGATGGGAGATTGGCGACATTGCATCTAGGATTGGTCAACTTTACTTTGGACAATACATGAGGACTAGTGAGGCTAGTTATTTATCTGAGTCTTATATATTTTATGAGGCAGTTTTGACTAGGGAGTACTTCAAAGATGGGGTGTTTCAGGATGTTAATCTTGCATGCAAGCAGTTGCGTCTTATTTCTAGATTTCTTACTGTCTGTTTGGTGTTGAATCGGCGAGAGATGGTGTTTCAGCTGGTAAATCAGCTGAAAATGTTGCTTGATGAATGCAAGAGGGCTTTCCAGGTCATATTACTTTGCCTGCTCAAGTGTTATTCTTTAATGTAAATCTTAGTCTTAGGAGAATTTTATAATTAGTTGCTCATGTGATTGCTCTACTGACTTCATCAGATGCATGATTGATAAAATCACTCAATGTAATGGATAGTTAAGTAAATGCTGGAGTGCTGGACATATTCTTTGGTAGTTTCCGGACTTGTTATTGTCTCCTAATTGTTTAATGCTTTATGCAAACCAAACTGCACTTTTGATATTATAATAGTACTTAGTTACTTACCCAAATTAGCCGCCCCTTCACATTCAGCATTTACACATATTTCCAGCCAATACACACATTTGTAGGATATTATTCATCATTTGGAGTGAAGCTTTTTTATAGGTGAACAATTTTTAGAGGACACTCTTTTCAGATTTTATTATTATTAAAAATAACTTTAGATCAAATGATCAACTAGATTAAAAGTAGGACTAAAGTCACTTTAGTAGTATAATGAACGGTAGTGGTACTATTCTTAATGTGATGATGTATATTCCTTAATGAATTTTGACCTCTTTCTTATAGTTTAACGATACATTTCTTATGTATTTACTGGTCACAAGCATTTGCGAACGAACAAGGTAACACTCTCTCAGTCCTGATTTTAATGACATTTTGATTGTCTCATTTCCAGGAAACTGATTTTAAAGAATGGAAGGTGGTGATTCAGGAAATAGCTAAATTTCTAAAAGCTGACACAGCTTTTTTCAATAACAGACCTTTGAGGTATAGCATTGTCTTGGACCTTCATTCAGATTGTCTCCCACATGTTGTTCAAGCCAAGAGAAAGTTAAGGTTAAGGGATGCATTGTTGTGCAGTTACCATCCTATTGAGGTAAAAACTGCCATTCTTTCTTCTAGAGCCATCAGTATCCTTTTGTGTCATGTTAACTGTGTAAATGGGTGATTAGGCTGACTCTGCATCCCTAGTTCAATGGAAGCTGATGAACTGATGATTCTATCTATCTTTTTTTTGTTACTCAGGTCAAATTCTCAGAACTGACTCTTGACACTTTCAGAATGCTACAATGTCTTGAATGGGAACCTAGTGGTTCGTTTTACCAGATAACTAGTGGAGCTCATTCAGCTGGACAGAATGGAAATCCGGGACCTAGTTGTGTAAACTATTCACAAGATATAACTGATCCTACATTGCCTCTTAACCCTCGCAAAGCCATTCTATACCGCCCAACTGTTACAAGTTTTATAGCAGTGAGTATTCACCCCTCAAAAGTCTTCCTCAAATTAGTTACAAGTTTTTAGGTAATATATGTGGATCAGTTGACTTCCACCATGATTTAATCAAGTGAGGCTACATCAGTTTGCATAAAATTTCATAATAGAATTTGTCTGTTTGAACATAAAAAGTTACATCTATGTTTAGGTTCTGGCAACAATCTGTGATGAGCTTCCTCCAGATGGGGTCCTATTAATATATCTTTCAGCTTCAGGTAGTGGCAGACTGGGAGTCCATATTGATATCTTTATAATGTTGCTCAGTATTTGACTTTGACTCTCATATTATGGTTCTTGATGATGCATCAGGATGCTGTCAAAACCCTATTCCGTCTCCATCACATAGTGGAGCTGCTTTGGGCATTTCAGAGAACATTTTCAAAGGGTTACGGTCTCACTTCAATGACTCTGAAGCTGCCTCCACATCCCCCCTTAACCCTGTATGTGATATTACAGATTCTCCTTCCGCCAAAACGGATACCTTAAGTCAACCTGTCAGTGGATTACATATTGGTTCTCGAGGTGTGATACCGTAATAAGCATTTGTTAAATGACTTTTAGTAGCAAAATTATATCACATGTTATTTTAAAAACTCTGTACTTCATGATTCTTCCATCCTAAAATGATATTGTTTTTCTTTTATCGGTCTACACAGTTTCATTTCATTCCCTTATTTTGAGTATCAATTTGTGATTATTTTTAAATTTGGAGCCCGTTTAGTAACACCGAAATTGGCTGAATTCCTTGATATTTGTGGAATTCCGGCTAAATCCGTTGAACTGGTTGTGCATCCGCTACAACAATAACAACATCCAAGCCTTATTCCCAAAAGATTTTGGGTGTGCATCTGCTGAATAATGAAATATTATATTTAAAATAAATTTTATTAATAAAACAAAAGAAAAAATTATACTCCGTAGAAAATAACTAAAATAGTCCTTTTAGCAAATTCAGCTAGAAAAGTAACCCTAACTTTACTTATTTTTATTATTATCAAATTTTGCGCTAGAAATCAAAAGGTATGTGTTTGTTAAAGACGTTGCTTGAATAGGCATGATAAGCTGAAAACAGAGGTTACCAAACAGGGTCTTGATTTTTGCAATTGAGTGGAACTTTTAGTATATTTTTAAATACATAAATTTTATTTTGCTAACACTAACTCAGAAATTAGTAGGGAAAAATTACCTATGAAGTGTTTTATGCTTATCAATTTGGGATGGAAGGAGTATATTGTTAGAAATAAGGAATAAATATACTGTTGAACTAAACACAAAAGGTGTAGTGTTGGAAATATACCCTTGAATTATAAATTAGAGAACATATATACCCCTCAAATATTGGACATTAAGAGTACATATGTTCTCTAATATATAGTTTGATTTGTTCAAACTTTACCATTTTTATGTTTAATTGGTCCACAATTAATTTGAGGGGTATATTTGTACTCTGCCATAAAATTCAGGGGCACATATATTGCTTGTGTGGGATACAGAGACAATTTTTTTTTTGAAGAATCTTTTTCATTCTTCTCTTTTATATCTTACACACAAATATAAGTATACTTCAATATTTGTTTGTCTATTTCTCTTATAGGTATGAATGGCATTTTCCCCTGCGACTTTCTGCCATTTACAAGAAAACCACTTTTCCTTGTCATCGATAGCGACATGAGTGGAGATTTCAAGGCAAGTCCATATATATACATACATACATACATACATACATACATACATACATACATATATATATATATATATATATATATATATATATACACACAAACTAATCCTCCCATGCTAACCTACAAACTGTCATAAACTGTGCATCTTTACATTATTTGTATTGCATATTGAAGTTCAAAGTGTTGCATATTATTGAGTTTGTAGGTTATTATTTTAAGCATGGTTTGTATTTGATAATATGCAAATATGCAACACTTTGAACTTCAATATGCAATACAAATAATGTAAAGATGCACACTGTAAACTTCAATATACAATACAAATAATATGCAACACTTTGAACTTCAATATGCAATACATATAATATGCAACACTTTGAACCTCAATATGCAATACAAATAATGTAAAAATGCACAGTTTATGACAGTTTGTAGGTTAGCATGCGAAGACTAGTTTGTATGTGATCTCACCCCTATATATATCATGAATTTGCAATTAAACATATTGTCATGATGAACTATATATTGCGGATTCTTCGGTTTATCTCTCCTAATTTGGTGATGTTTCTAAATTTACTCTAGTATGGTGCGAATATTGGATAAATTAACTTGAAGCAATTTGCATTGTGTAGAGAATGTGCTAGTTTTAGTAATTTGGAATGCATTAGTAATTTGCATTGTGTAGACAGTTTGCATTATGTAGGTTTTGTATAAATAAATCTTTGTTATTTGATGTATCCTATTTACCTGGCATTTTTTTTCACGCGAGAAAAACTCCATAATTTCTTCTGGAATATTTTTGTCTTTTACTTGAGACTCTCCTGTGACTCTTCTCTTTGTACATCATCTGATATGCTTTTCTCTTCATAGTATTTCCTTTTAATTCATCTGTTATTTACTCGTTATGAGCTTATAGAGTATAGACAATGATATTTAAAAGTATTATAACCCTAGTGACCCTGTGGTATGAATGTATGATAGGTACAGCTAAGATTCCTAAGAATCATTTTTTTTACTTCAAACGCTTTAATGCATGTCTGGCTCTGTATTTTGGAGAGGAAGGGCGAAAAGGCCTCCTACCCTATTTTGATTAAAGAAATTGGAGGGTAGGGAAGGGGAGTGTTTGAGTTGTCCCTCCTCTTCCCTTCATTTGCAATCCTTCTAATTTGGAGGGTTTTAGAGGAGACCTAAATTTCACTGTGTTCCCCTTCCCTATAACTAAACGGTCTAAACCAAATAGGGTTACACAAAAGTACTTGCTCCCCTTCCACCCTCCCTTGAAGCAAACATACCCTTATGGTCCGTTTGGAACATGAAAGGTGTTAGGGAAAGAAAACGAGAGAAATTAAGGGGAAATTTGAAAGGAATAAAAGTGGGAAACAAAAAAATAGTATAAACTTAATAATTCAATTTGAAATATTTGTTCAATTCATTTTATCTAAACATTTATGTTAAATAAAGACTAGAAAATCTCAAATTATGTATGTTTTATAAATAAATAAAAATGATTTCCCTGTGTGTGTTTCATGGCAAAAACTTGACATACAAAACTCATTTTTCTTGATATTTTTGATTCCCTTCCCTACCATTTTCCGAGGTCGAAACGTAGTCTTGCTAGGAGTGAAACATGAGCATAGTTTTGTTGGTTCCTGCTAATCAGCTGCATAAGGAATGAAACATAAGCAGGCTTTGAGTGGATCAGAAAAAGGGGAGTCAACTGCCATACTCCTATCTCCAACTACTTCATTCCCTTTATCTGTTATGGACGCCACTCGTCAGCCAAATCAAATCTCCTTCACCATGTTTCTCACACTCCCTCTGCAAGCTTACATTCTTATGCTCGGTTTTACTGGCTCTGATGTGGAAATGGTATGAAACCAATATGCTTTCATGATCCAGAATTTGATATTTTGTTCTTTCTGATATACATGTGTATAAAACGATGAGTTGTTTCAGGATTTGTTCAATAAGGCTGAGAAATTGCTTTCGTCCTCATTGAATCAGTGGGGTCAAGCGTTGGCAGTGTCAGATAGTCTTGACCCTGTCTGGGCTCAAATTCTAAATGATCCATTTCTGAGGAGACTCCTTTTGAGGTATATTCACGTTTTTTGTGAACTGTTGTAAAGAACATATTCAAATTTAGATCCCGACTTTCCTAATATGAGTTTTCGGCCTAATTTTGCTTCACATGAGCTACTAAAATTTGGATAAACAAAATGCATAATTCTGTAAGGAATCGAAAGGGGTCTCATGTAAAGTCCACCTTGTAAAGTGTAATACTCCATCCCATAAAACTTTGGCAACTTTCCTTCTTTACCTGTCCCAAAAAACTTTGCCATTTCTATTTAAAGTTACAAATATGTGGTTAAAGTTATTTCTCTCTTTTTTCACAAATCTCAACAACCCAATTTTTACTCTATTATTCCACGTGCAAGTCAAACTTGACCAAGTTTTATGGGACATTGAAAAATCGGCCTTTACACCCCATGTGTTATCCCAATGCACCTGATATTTGACTTTGCATCTCTCATTGGTTCTTTCTGGTGCATGTTCAAACCTGAGTATGGAGGCGAATTTTCAAGTATTGTTTTAAGCATTAATTTTCACCCCTCCCCTGAGAGCAAGAAATGATTGTTTATTCTTGCAAATGGCAGATTTATATTCTGTCGGGCTGTGCTGGCTCTCAATGCCTCTAGTTTCAACAAGACGGAGTTTCTCCCGGTATGCATCCCTCCCCTTCCAGATAGTGTCAGCCCCACAAGCCCCACATGTCAATCAACAATTTGGCAACTGGCAGAGATATTTGCCTCAACCAACAAGTTCATCTTCTCAGAGGTCATAAAACTTCCATAGGGGTAGAACGTTGAAGTAGAAACGTTCTATTTTGCTTTTCCAGTTTACTGACTTTGCTCCCTTCTTCTCTCTTGTTATTTGAACATCTTGCATAGCCCTTGGTGGTCTCGTGTTCTCATCAAGGTTTCTCTTTTATCCAATATAGGAGTACATATTTTCTCTGTAACATTACGTGGCAAGAGGATTTTCATGATTTATGCAATAGCTGATCTATTTAACTCACTTTCCTCATTCAGTGATTATATTGGAATGGTCTCCTACGAGCCTATGACCCCATCCAACAGGACATACAATTTCATGATTAGTATATAGGAACAAGACAGTACTACTACATTTCAAGCTCTAATGTAACACCTAAAAGTATTACAATAGTATCTATAAGTGTTACATTTGGGGAAAATGTAACACTTTTAGCCTATTACATTTGCTTGCGTTGCATTTGACCTATTGTAACACTTTAGAGTTCCTAATGTAACACTAAATATCCACAACACAAGTGTTACATTTGAAGGGAAAAGTGTTACACTCAAATAAGATGTTACATTTGAATATAAGTGTTACTTTAATATTAAGTGTTACAATTTAAGAACACTGTTACATTATGCTAATACCGTTACATTTATGGAATTCTGTTACGTTAAATATGCACTATTACATTTATTAACCAAAAAGTGGTACACTTTATACTATGAAATTATGTGTGTGCACACACTGATTTCAAAAAGAAGAAAACATGCCACATTATATCAGAATAATATGAAGCAAAACAAATGACACATTAACCACTACTAACAAGGATTTTCATTAAATTTATTCAAAATCTAAAGTAGTCCTGTTATAATCCCGTACTAGAAAAACTAGTCTTCATTGTAATCACTATACAAGGTAGTGCTGGACTCGGGCCCGGTTCGGGCCTGGGCCCGGCCGGGCCAGGAAAGGGAGGCCCGAGCCCGAACCGCCGGTGGCCGGTTACGGTCCCGGTTCCGGGCCAAACCGGGCCGGGCTGGGCCGGGCCGAACCGGCCCACTTTTTTTTTTTTTTTTTTTTTTGTTCTCCTATTTAATCCCCTACCCCTCCCCCTCAACCCCAAACCATCCCAAACCACCTCAAATGACCCAAAATACCTAATCCAACCTAAAACTTAAAAAAAATTCAAAAAAAAAAAAAAAAAATCCGGCCCGGACCGGGCCCGAACCGGCCGGGCCGGTTCACCAAAACCTGGGCCCGGGCCCGAACCGCCCAGCAGCCGGGCCGGGCCGAACCGAACCGGTGGACCCACCGGGCCCCGGGCCGGGCCGGGCCAAACAGTAACCGGGCCGGGCCGGTTCCGGGCCGGGCCGCCCGGCCCGAGTCCAGCACTAATACAAGGTACAAAGGGCCTAAAGATAATGATTATGAGTGTAAGCAACTTTGCTCCCAAACATGTGCTGGCTAAGAATATTTTGAAGCCTCTAGCCACAAGTTCTTCATGCTCACTTGCTCACTGTTGTGAAAAGGCAATATATACTTCCTCATTCATTAGATTCTAAATTTTCATTATCTTGCAAATTCCAAAAAAAAGGAAAAATTGATAGTAATAATCCCAACTATTGGCGGTCCGCTCATAATAATCTCAACTATTGATTATTCCAGAATAATCCCAACTTTATGGACCTTCCGCCAATAATGGTCCCTATGAATAAATTCTTGTAGTTTTTAAAGTGGATGAGATGGGATATAACAAGTAATCCCTATAAATAATCTCAACTTTTAATTTTTACACTTAATTTCTATTTAAAATTCACTTTTTATAGAGGTAATATCTGGTCATGGACCATTATTAGCGGATAGTCTATATAGTTGGGATTATACAAAAATAATCAATAGTTGGGATTATTTTCAGCGGAGTGGCAATAGTTAGGATTATTATTTTCAATTTTTCCAAAAAAAAATTATTAGAATATGAAAACTTGCTATTTATACAACGATTCAACACACTGGAATGACATATATTACAAGTATCAACCATTCAATAACAACATATATATGGGTGATCCGGGAAAAAATAGTCAAGCAATATCTTAATTGGTTCAATATATAGTTTCTGCTGACAACAGCTAGCAACTTAGCGTCATGAATACCTCTTGAAGTAATTAAAAATTCTGGAACATTAGGTTAATCAAAGTCAGACAAACGAGTAT